>ATSW01013668.1:0-18199 GCA_000444245.1 Botryllus schlosseri | reverse complement strand
CGGAACCGTCTGAAACGCGCGGAGGACCCGACTTGGAGAAACGAGCTGTTTCACGATTTCGAGGGCCGCATGTACGTCGCGAGTCAGACGAGGCCGGACCCGGTAAGTATTTGCGCGCAGATTCGATGCAAGGGGCACGTCCGGAAGTGTGCCCCGTGACCACCAATCGCGCTGTTTAAAGTGCTCCCTGTGACTACCTTCGTTGTAATGACTTGAGTCGCAATTTTTTCTTGACTCGAGTCAGTTTGTGTATTGACTTGACTTGTACTCCATGACTCGACGCATTCTACCTGACTTGTTCAAGTCTTGTAATATCAGGACCGTTACTTGAAAAATAGGCCAAGAACCTGTCCTTTATCTGTTTGAAAAACATGTTTATAGTGAGATAAATGAGTATAGTATGAATCTGAGGCCGTCGATATCACCCAAGAGTTTCACAGAAGCGGGTTGAATCTGAATTGAACTCGACACTGAACAGTGAACACTATGTACTTGACTCGGTGGTGACTTGAAAATCACTTGATTTCACTCAAGTCAAAACAATAAAAGTTTATCTGACTTGTGGCCTGGAGCCTTGTGACTTGGTTACAATCCTGCGTCTACCAATCGCTCCCTGTGAGCACAGATTTAACATGCTCCCCATGACCACCGATCGTACGACTTCAGGCGCTCAACGTGATTATCAATCGTACCGTTCAAGGTAATTTTCGATGTGACGCGTGTGCTGTGGAAGTGTGAATATTGCTTAGCTTGCCGGGTGGCGTGGCGAGTTTAACTTGTTATGGATTCTTTTCTTTTTTTTCGCACAGAGCGATATGAGAGAGCTGATCTCGTGGAGCGGCGGTACTGTAGCAGGGAGCGTTCGCGGCGCGGCGATATGCATCGGAAATCCCGGGAGACGCATCTCCATACCCGCGGTGCAAGAATCGTGGATTCTGGGTAAGGATACTGCTTCTCGTCGCTTGTAGGCTGCTTGACTAGACATTTATGTCCAAGTTTCTCTTACCTGAACACCAACGGAGTCACTAGTTAGTGTGCTGCTGTGTAGAATTCTATGTAACATGTTCAACTCAGTCTGCCCTGATGTATAGACGAATAGACTTGACTCGACATCATCCACCTAGTTATGTTGTTCAATCCACACGCTTCTAATGTGCACATTTTTATCAAACTAATACAGATGATACAAGGCGGCATGTGTATAATTACAGAGACTGTGCTACAGTCTTTTTAACAGTCAGTGCTTTTCAAACTGTGGGACGGTACGCATTTATGCGGATGAAAAAGTGCAGTGTGGTGTCTTCATTGACCACGTCTGTCCAAACCCATTTTCTACTTTAAAATATCCAAAGTGTAAAAAATTACGAATTTACTTCTGAGTATGAGTACCCTTGATGTCTTCTTTTAACAACTCTGTGCAACACTACTTTCTTCTATAAAGTATCCATTTTAAAATATCAAAAGTGTGATCTATGTTGACTAGCGTCCCATCAGCTACCAGAATGCAGATATCCCGAAGAAATCGAGTAAATGAATGTGTTTTTCAGATTGTATATGCGAAAACGAATTGAAGCCAACCGAGTCATATTTAATTGAAGTAACTTGAAGTGACAACACCAAAGACACGTGTGACAGCCAAAGCCTTACACCGAATATAAAAGAATTGCCATACCAGATATTTCGCGGAAACGAAGAACTGCGCGAGACTATTGTTGCTTTTTTCTTGTTATGGTTTACTTAATTTTAGACCCTTCTTGTTTTTCAAATGAAGATTTATTAGCAGATTGTGCTTTTTTATGCCCATGCTGTTGTAAAGAATTCTATGTATGTTTTGGATTTGGGTGTGATGAATATTTTTATCTACGTCTTTTGTCCTGGTTATTTGTCGGTCGCGGTTTATCAGTTATTACATGCTTCAGATGTGTGNATGTCGAAGAGTTCATTTTCNTTGAGTAGATGGGGTTTNTAGAGNCGTCNGCGTGAAAGGAGCACTGCACTTTGAATATAACGTCATCTCAGATTGAAATACAGAGGGCNAAAATAGTGTTTTCAGTGGGTTTCCTCGGACTTTTATCATATTTTAACCACCTCCANNAGATTTATGCGAGTTGTTGTTCTATTCAACCCNAGCTATNTCTGTGGGTAAGGTCACGCGTTGTCGTTTCTTGACNCTCTGGAAACTTTGCTTACTGGAACTTGGGCCTTGGACACATACTCGAAGACGGTACAGCAACGATTGCGTTGAGACTGCTACATTGGAGAACAATTATTTGAAAATTGTGACGGCATTCACTTGTTACGTCAAAATACAGCCGTTTGTAGCTGACGATTTTTATTCTATGTACTTATGCAGTCTACATCTAAAATCGAAATTGATAATTATTTAATTTTGACTGTAAGCAAGAAAACGATCGGATTAATTCAATCTGGGCAATCACAATTTACCAAAATACTATTTTGAATCTCCGCAGTTGGAAATGTGTCTGTTAAATTCAAATCAATCGGTGTGTATATATTATATAGTCTGTATAGCTACAAAAAAAGCCTATCCTTCATACAGTGAAAACCGGAAAATTTTTGTGCGGGAGGTTTTTGTTTACCCAGTCTTAACTTTTGTTAATTTTGAAATCACGACACCTGGTGCATAAGCAGATGGCGGGCGGCGGGTTCAAAGTTTGAGTAAAGAATTGCTAAATACCGATTGGTGCCCGTTTCAAGTATAGGGCCTCAGGAGATTGTGTTTAAAAACATGAAATTCTGCCATATCGAATGATTCTTCTCGTTGAACTAACACAGGTATACCTACAATGTAATAGGGTTGCCATTAGGTCTGGGTTTCCCCGGACATATCCGAAATTTTAGTTTTCAAACAGCGTCCGAAAGGAAATGCCCAATGCTTAAATGTCCGTANATTTTGAAATTGGATTTTAGTTCCNAGTTTTTCTAGGTTCCCAGCTAACAAGCATTTCACCCAACCGTTTTCCAGANGTGGTCAGTATAACGAAGTATACTTCTACTTTTCGNCGTACTCTGAGTCGATTTTGCCTACTCGCACTATACTTCCTCAAGTATAGTTATGATTTAAGGCAACTTCTACTTCTGCATGACAGTCTTCAATTGTTTGAGCAAAAATAGGCCTAGAATAGCCTACTTACTTGTAAATCGCTACTTCTGCTTGTACTTGTGTNTAATTTACGGCGTTATTTCTACTTCTACTTAAATACCGACAGTGACTACTAAGTACTTTTACCATTTCTGCCCTTTTCTAGGTCGCGAACAGTCTCAGCTGGTCGAAGCNGTATGCGTTAACCTCTCTACGACTCGTATATATGAAATGCCGAAAATTGTTTTATATTTTTTAAGAAGAACAGCAATATAGGGTTGGGCTTCTTCTAGTTCAAAGTTTCTTAAAGTGTGTGGTGTGGAAGTGCATGAAGCGCAAACTCTTTGTAGACAGGCGTTACGACCGTTGGAAGCCAGATTGAAGGGGTCTGAAAATTTTTTTGTGTATCAACATAAAATAAAACATAGTTTGTGGCAGATTTATGCTCCATGGAATTTTTCTTCGCGCTTAGCATGATTTAGGGTCACAAAACTGTACCGACCTAATGGACAAGCAAATTTGCTTTTGAACAAGCCATTTGGGGTACAGAACTTCATAACAACGCGAAACAATAACTTCATAATGGTAATTTATTCACTAAAAGCTTTTCGACTGACTCTCATCAGTAGCGCCTCCACACTCTTGTAATATTTAATTAATGTTGTGTGCTGTTGTTCTCGGTTATTTATAACCGAATATGTACTCGTTAACGTTTGTTTTGTATCGTTACTACCGTATCTTGCCTGTCTTCTGGTTGTTTGTACTTGTTATTATTACGTCATACGGACAAAATAGTTCCTACAATTCGTATTTGATTCACCCTATCACTGACGTTCGCTATTGATGAGAGTCAGTCGAAAAGCTTTTAGTAAATTTGCTTTTGCAGCGTTACGTTCTGGAAATAATATCAGAATTGTGACGTCATAAAGTATAATATGGTGCTCCAGTTTGACACGGACAGTTGAGTTTGGATCATAGTGCTATTACTATAGAAATTAATTTCTATACTATTACATTCTTTGGTTTGGATGAGTGGGGGTTGCCATTCCATATTTGCTAACTTTGCATAAGCGGCCCTGCTAGAGGCGACTGTGGAAGGTGCTGCATCATCAACGCATTGTTGGATCGCAGCTTGTTTTTGCAAGCGATTTGTCTACAACACTGGCGAGTATGCCGAAGCATTGCTCAGTTTATAAGTGCACAGGAACGACCGTAGACGATGTTGCCAGGAGAAGGAGTTTTCACAAATTTCCAGAGGATCCTAAATTGCGAAGAGCCTGGATAATCAAAATAAACAGAGAAAAAATTTGTCCCTCTGAAAGTAGCTTAGTTTGCTCGTATCATTTTATTAAAGAGGACTTCACTGTACCGAAAACTGACACCCCAATTCAATTCCGTAAGTCCAGACTGAATCCATATGCTGTACCTAGTCAAAATTTGAGAGGTGAGATTGAGGACACAAGGATAACGGAACTAGCAAGTCATGCTCGTAATGACCTATAGGGGTTCTATCATTTTCATCCGCTCATAACACAAACAATGTTCAATGTGATATACAAGACAACCTAGGATCAACCAAGCAAGATTTTTGTGGTCAGGGCACTCCAGTTACAAATTGCTGCAAGCAACAATCCTGACGATTCATCTCAATTGACTGCAGAAGAATGAACTATGGTATGAGATCTATTCGTTCCTTGTCATACCGGTAGTGGAGATGATTGGAATCTTCCTACCATTGAATTACAGGAACGACGAGCCAATTACAGCTATACGGCTGAAGACAAATCGGACGTTTCAGCTTGATTAGCTGCAGAAGAATGAAATGTAATATACAAGATGTATTCATTCTTTGTCACCATAGCGATGATTGGAATCTCATGACACCGAATTTCTGAAGTGATGAACTGGTTATCAGTGTGCATTGTGCAATTATGATCATATACTTCTTGGTTCTTCGCTGTTGCGATCGTCATTGAATGCGCCTTACTATGACCTCCAAAGATTCAACTCTACGAATGTTTTTCGCCAACAATGCGTCTCGCGTGAAATATTTTTCCCTCGATGTGTGAGTTCAGTCTGTTTTACCAAACACCTTTCGGATACTTGACTACCTTTGGACTCCCTTACTCTTTTGAAGTTTCAATTATTAGGCCTGCCAACGCCAGTTCTTAGGAGGATTGGCAATTCTAAGGAATCGTCAATATGTTAGAAAATGAATTGATCGATGATCTTGAAATCAGATGATACGATTTAGTTTTATCCCGAGAAAAATATGTTCGGGTGATGTATCACACATAGGTGTGTAGCCACAGCAGTAAAAGCCAGAGAGTACAGTGTAAAAGTACCAATTTTATTATAAACTTTCTATTCGGAAATATACACAACACAAATGATTCCGGCCCTATTCCTTTTCCGGGTATCTCCAGACCTCCACAGAACCGTCGCTGTTGCCGGTCACGATCAGGGATTCGTCGGGGCTGATTTTCAACTTGCTAATCTCGCTGTGCCCGCACCCCACTTGGAGCACTTCGCCCCGATTGTAGTCCCACACCTGTAATACAGTGTTAGTAGTGGATACAAAGACAGGGTCATGAATTTTCATGTTGTTAATATCTATTCGTTGATTGGTTACGTCAACGAAAGCGCGTGTCAAAATATGGCTTGCCAGATGCTAAAAAATTAGACCAACACAGTAGGTAGAATTGGTACTGAATTAGAAGTAATGCTGTAAAATACTTACTCGACTGCTTTTCAGATATTCATTTTATACTTCCATTTGAAGTAGTCTTGACATTTTTTTTTAAATCGCCACTCCACTTCAAACTGAATACCAACATACCTGAGGGGTTGCCTCTTCTCATTTACAAGCAGAAGTGGCTAACTTCAAGATTATCTAAACGTACAGTGACCCATTCGAATTACCTTGACGAGTTTATCGTCGCCGCCGGTAACCATTGTTTCTCCATCCGGCGACACGTCCATGCCGTTTATCGAACCAGACATAGATCCGTCCACTTCGCGAATCTGCGATCCATCGTACACCTCCCAGTATGCTATCTTGCGATCGGTACCAGCTGTTATTATCTGAATAGATGCACTTGTGTAGTGTCAACGCTGTGACTCGCGAAAGCCTTGTAATGATAAAGTTTTAAATCTTTGCGCAGAGTTTTGGGATTAAAGAGAACACTATTCATTATTCATGTTTTGGATTGGCACCTGTCTGACAAATCATAGCCTCTCTGTGGGACAAATGGTGATAGGGTTGGGGTAATGAAGGAGCCTCTGAAAAATCACAAACTGATCCTAGCAATGGAAAGTAATCGATACTCTCAATGATATTGGCCCCAATCGAACACAGAATTACGATAAGGACATCCCTCGCAAGTTAAAACAAGGAAGAATCAGCAGCAAGTTAGGTCAAGACAATCGAATGTTTCCTTGGTGGATGGCCCACAGAAGCGATGGTGCGAACCCCTGAAAGGTTCTGCTTCATGTGAACACAACCTTATGACTCCAAGATGTTAATTCGATGCCAACATATCATTCCGTCTCATCAGACATAAAGAAATCTGCTGCCATTGCACAGGAATATATAAGCCTATGGGCCAAGAATGTAGAAGTGACAGAAGTTGGAAGGTTCGTTTGTGAAAGCAAACCTCTGAATTATCATGATTCGCAAACCAAATGTTCACAACCTCACTGGTAGACAGAATTTCGTTAACGGTTAATCATTGAAAATGTCACGATCAATGTTGATCGGCATTCGTTTTTGCACATTACCTGGAATTCCTTAACGTGATAGCAAACGCATTTGAAGAGGGTGTTGGCCATCACCATCTGCTTACGGACGAACCGTTGCAGGTCCCAGATGATGCACGTGCCGTCCGTGGAGGCGGTGACACATTCCAGATTGTTCTCTTTGATCTGAAATCGACAAGTTTCATTTTTCCTTGCGGAGAGGCAATCAGAGTACTCGGGTGGGATTCGTTCACTTCAACTACTTTCACTCCTAATTAACAATATTTTATGCAATACTACTAAGTTTTCGCACTTTGAATTGTGTATATCCGGAAGTTTTGGAGCATGTTTGAATTGAATTGTATATCAATTTGAACTACGGTACCTTTATAAGTGAAATCTACTGGGCAGGTAGTGAAAAAAATCATCTTGAAACTGGTGTGCAGAGCAAAATAGGTTGCTCGAGATTTAGATCACGTTCGGATCGAATACAGACTTACGAGTACCTTAAAGTTGAATTTGGACTTGGACATGAAATTTCTAACAATATTCCATGCGACTTTCAAGCAAATTTTAGCCATTACCTGGATCATTATTAAAATCAGGACTTTCGTAAGAAAACCACACAAAGTCAACAAACAGAAGAGCATACAACGTCTCGAAGACTTCAATTCGGCGAGACTCGTACCTTGATACAAGTAATCGACGACTTGTGTTCCTTCATGGCTCCAGCCAAGCTCTGGCTGTTTCCGATCACGTTCCAAACCCGAACTTGTCCTTCCCCGCCTCCGGATATGATCTTGTTACAGTCGGAGGTGCAAGCGATGGCTGTCACGCCTTGGTGGTGCGCGTTGTTGATGACGTACCTGAGATTTAGGTCAATACGTAAAAAGGAACGGGCCTCGTAGCGTGGTTTGTTTTTACTTTAATTTTCCAGTCTCCGGTGTGAATGCCCGGATTTTTCCGTCGTCCCATCCGGAGACAATAGAATGGCCGTCCTGCAAGAAAAATAATAACCGTGGTAATTCACCGTAACTGATGATCACAGGTGGTTAGTAACTAAGTTCAATGCAGATGTCGGTAACGAACTACTTGCACTTTTCCGGAGTATTCAAGTTGGTCTTGCCTACTTTCACTGCTTGACTTCAGGAAAAACTACTTGCTTTTGGAAAAGTAGAAAGCAGTTAAATGGCCATGAGATCCTACTGAAATTGCACCTGTATCATGGTAACTGAATATATTTTAAACGGTTGTACCTATTTGCAGGGTTGTAATGACCTGAGTCACGGTTTTTTGGTGACTCGAGTCATTTTTTCAATTGCGTAAAATGACTCGAGACTTGACTTTGTGTATCGACTCGGCTTGTACTCGAGTCATTGTGCACGACTTGAGACTAGGACGGCCAAGACAGAGATTTCATTGTAACTTCGAATAACAGTAAAGCCACCACATCATTGGTATTTCGTCTATCAGTCCTGATACTTGGAAAATAGAGCCAGAAACTGTTATGACTGAGGAAAATTACGACATTATGAATGCGGGCCATTCTATATCACTCGAGCAGAGTTGAAAAGGTGGGTTCAACTCAAAACGGAACGGTGACCGCAATGACTCGGACTCGAGTCACAACACTATAACTCGGACTCCACCCTCTACTCACTGACTCAGACTTGACTCAGTGGTGAATTGAAAATGAACTGGCTCGAGTCAAAATTATAAAAGTGAGATTGACTTGTGACTTGGTTACAACCCTGATGCGAACTCTACTTTTTGAAACTAGTGACTTGAGTATTTTTCGCACCTATTCATTTACTACTTCCACCTAAAGTAGTTTTGATATGCCTTTGACCCCCACTGCAGATGACTCGTGTGACTCAAGCAGAAATTGCGCAGCTATGACTACTTTGATACGCGCCAGCACGACACCCTTCACTGTTGGCGGTACCATATGAAGCATGAGACGGTTTGCGATCATTTATAAGTGTATGGACGAGCTAAGTATCGCAAGAAAAAGAACTTGCACATATATAGTAGCTTACACACATAAGTCAACGGCTGGTCAAAACACATAAAATAACTTACGCGCATAAACTCGATAGCTTCGCATTCCATATTCGGCACCGTAACGCGCAAGAGCTCACGCCCGGTTGGCGTATGCCAGACACGGATGTCATTCTTAGAGCATGACGCGAACAAATCGGAGAGTCCCATGGCAAACGCGATGTCGTTGACTTTGTTGTAGTGGGAGGTACTTAGCAGCTCTGGGGTGAAGTCGGTGAAGTTGAATCTGAAAATGACGATTAGAGGTTTTCTAGATTCTGAAACCTACTTGAGTACTCCAAAAAAGTAAAATTACTTTGTTACAGACCACCTCCGTGGGTGAGTTTATCACAACCAGACGGGGTTGAAATGACTCGAGTCATGATTTTCTGATGACTCGACTTAACTCGAGTCATTTTCTCAAAATACGGAAATGACTCGACTCGAGTCAATTTGTGTATTGACTCGAGACTCAGACGGCCAGGACCGACATTTCACTGTAATTTAGAAGAAAGGTAAAGTAGCCACCCTATTGGGATTTCGTCTTGGTACTGATACTTAAAAATGCGACCAGAAACTGCTAAAAGCAAGGAAAATTAGTATATTATAAATGCGAACCATTCGATATCACGAAACAGAGTTATACAAAGTGGATTTAACAAGACTTTAACTGGAAACGGAGAAGCCAACACAATGACTTGGAATCGGACTCGAGTCATAATACCATGACTCTGAGTCGATCCCCTGCTCGATGACTTGGACTCGGACTTGACTCGGTGGTGAATTGAAAATGACTCGACTTGACTCGAGTCAAAACTATGAAAGTGAGATTGACTTGTGACTCGGAGCCTTGTGAATTGGTTACAACCATGCAACTAGATCTCAAACGATATAGCTTGCGAAAAAGAACTGCATTACTGGTTTCTTACTCAGCTGGAGATATGAAGCTTGTGCGGGATGTCAGCCGAAAATAATCGGGTTCATTTCGATATGAATGCACTAGTCAATTGTATACTGTAGTCCTGTACCTCCAAGAGGCTCTTCATATATGGGATATATTTCTCAAAAAACCATGTACGGCGGATATCTTACTTGTAGATTTGAGACATGTTAGTCCCGGCGAATATCTGATGACCTTCCCCTCTCAAAGCGATGGAGGTGACGGCCCCTTCCACTTTGCAAGTCTTCAACTTGCCGTACTTCTCGCCGGCGCCTTTCACGAGCACTATCGTGCCGTTGCCCGTTCCGCAAATGAGATCTCCCGTTTTGAGAATCTGAAGACGCGGAAATGCACTATGGCGCTATTTACTCTGAAAGTTAAAATATCGGCCTACCTTCAAGTCAGCGATGCCTTGACTGAATTTTCCTTTCGCCGGTCCGCAGCTACTCAAGTTGTGGGTTCTCATGTTAATCTTCAAAACGTCTCCGCTCGTAGTGCCGCAGTAGAAGAATTCGTCGTTATCATCAACCTAAAATGGGTGATCGAGAAATTTAAATGCTATATATGGCTATTGGGATGGGCGATGGACATTCGGTAGATGCCCACAAGGGGTGTTCAAAAATGACTTTTTTTCTCAAATTGTACTGGCTACTTGATAAAATTGTTAGGTTACCTAATTTAAGCCTACACACCAAATTTGGTTCAATTCCAACAAGTAGTCGCATTGCTACAGGAGAAGAAAGTTTCTATTTATTATTTAAAAATAATTAACGTAAAATTTGAAAATTTTCTGTTCACCCCATGAAAGTGTTCCAACCAGTAGAAGCGGAGTTATTGCCGTCGAAAAATTTGGATTTGAATAAAAAAGTATTTACGGTGAGCACCACTATAATAAATAATTAAAAATTGGTCACCGTGAATACTATTTTATTCATAATCCAAATTTTTCGACGGCAATAACTCCGCTTCTACTGGTTGGAATTGAACCAAATTTGGTGAACATCGTTTTTATAGACAACCTAACACTTTCGTGGGGTGAACAGAAAATTTTCAAATTTTACGTTATTTATTTTGATATAATAAATAGAATCTTTCTTCTCCTGTAGCAATCCGGCTACTGGTTGGAATTGAACCAAATTTGGTGTGTAGGTTAAATTAGGTAACCTAACAATTTTATCAAGTAGCCAGTGCGATTTGAGAAAATAAAAATCACTTTTGAAGAGCCCTACTGTACAGTTCTCACGGAATGTTTTCAGGAATTACGACCGGAGTGGAAACATGTCACAAATTAGATTTGAATTATATTACCGGCATTTCGCTGTGAATATTCTACTAGCCCAGCTAGAATTATCTCGTTGTCCACGTCTCGGGAAAGGATCTTACTTTAGAGACTCGAATATATGCTTTACGTTTCCGAGCGGTTGTACTTTATTCGCGATACCGTCGGCGTCCACGTCGAAAATGTCTTCCCAGCATTCTTCAAACACCGATTTCGCTTCGCCTCGAGGGAAGCCATGCTTCTCCACCTGAGAAGTTCCGATGCAGGACGACATGTCCGAAAATTATCCACCATGCCACATGCTTACTGTTCCGAATATAGCCAGTGGTGGTCGTTAACGAAGTACTATTGCTTTTCCGACTACTCAAGGTTCAATTTCGGCTAATGACAGACCATTGACGTGGTAGCGTGTCCGAGCGGTCTAAGGCGCTGGTTTAAGGCACCAGTCATTCCGAATGCGTGGGTTCAGATCCCACCGCTGCCAGTTTTTAGCATAGCAATTTACAACGTAGCTATGCTTTTAGGGTTTACAGTACCGGTGGCGATAACGTTTCTGCATTGTAACATCTAGAACATTTTTCAGATCATCGCTATTCGGCACGAGTCGCTCCTCCCTTGGGAATATTGGGCTGTGTCATGATCACTCAGACCAACCCAACGGGGGTGTGGTAGCGTGGCCGAGTGGTCTAAGGCGCTGGTTTAAGGCACCAGTCATTTCGATGGCGTGGGTTCGAATCCCACCGCTGCCATTTTCGTAATTTAAAAATCCGACCCGCAAATCACCAACGTGACTTTCTAGATGCAATGAAACCAAGCAGTTTATTTTTGCAAAGCTGCTTACTTTTTAACATGAGGATTTTGTAAAGTAGAAACTAGTTTCGGGATCTGCTTTCATCACTTTTACGACAAGAATTATCATGACAACTGGGCGAAACGAACCTCTGTATCACTGCAATTGAATATATTTCCGAAAGTTGCAGCTATTTGTTGTGTCATTGGTGATTTTGAATTAGTGGCGGTGAAGCAATTTGCAATTTCGAAAGGTGCCTCCGATAAACTGCTAAAAGTATGGCACTATATTAAGTAAATGCAGTTTTTCAAACTACTTAGTTTAGTAGTTTCCAGTTAAAGTAGTTTAGATAATTCTTTGAAATCCCTGTTTCGTTTAATTGATTAGAAACGCAGACTACTTTGGCAACGTTTGTTATCATATCACTTACCATTAAATCGAGGATGCCATTTTTGACGATTTCGTGAGTATCGTGCGCAACGCAGCTTTTGCCATATCGCTTCTGGTGCTTGTCGTAGTTGAAATATTCGTATATGTCATCCGATAGGCTCTTTCCGGTGAAGCTTTCTAATCTTGGCGGATAGGGACGGAATTTAGTTGCGGAAATTCTCAGTATTCAAATGAAAGTAAAAAGCAGTGAACTACGTCTCCGTCTTTAGTGCTTTTGCGATAGCGCAATTCTATAATAACGCATACTCGTAAATATCGCAGAGGTGCGATTCCGAAATTAGATGTTAATTTAAAATTGTACATCAAATTATTTCACAATCGCCTACAGAATTTGACCATGATTCTGTATTATATGTGTAGTTAGATGTGTTATGTGGTAAATTTTGGTTTTAGTGACTCGGCAAAAATTAGGGGTTCCCCCGAAGGCTTGTAGTTTAGCGTAGGTTTAAGTATAGTTTATTAACCTACGGTAGCGTCGTTAGGTTAGTTATCTATAGTTAAAGATTCCCCAAGTTGAGAACCGTCGACTTAACCTGTTATGCGCAATGAATCAGGTTGCCTTACAAGTTTGATCAGCACTGTCGTATAATAGAAACATTACTGTACTAGCCATACTCGGTACAGATATATCTTACTTGCTAGCATTGTATTCACTCCATGGTCCCCACATCGAGTCGAAACTAGTCAAAGTTCCATCCTTATCGAATATCACTAGCTTGTACGTGCTTTGCAGCGAGGCAGTCTTGGAATAGCTTCTCAGGAAGCTCGAAGATGGTATTCTAAATGTATCGCGACGAATACCAGCATACGCCTAAATGCGCGGCATTTGCTTGCTTACCTCGAACAGGATAGCAGTGTTTTGGCAGTGCGTAAGTTGCTTGGTCTGAATAACATGTTTGCTGTTGATTTTTTTAGCTAAACCTGTGGAATTGTAGCCAGTACATTACAATAATGGCTACACTGCACACGGTACTATAAGTCGTGCTCGTGGCTTACAAATTACAGAAGCTGTAACAAAATAACCGTATTTCGCTGTCGTGGCGAAGCACTTATCTGCCATGCTTTCATTCGTGCTAGTGACAACTGCGCAGGGTTTTTTACAGTTATGTGAGACAGTAACTATATCACGCTCGAGCCATGTGCTGTCACTTCACTACAGCCCTGAACCTGTTCTGCGAAGAGGAACAATGTAGCTTCAATCGGTTTACTATGTTTGCAAACAGCTGGTGATCATTGAACCACATCACATGTTTAGCATCTGCGCCCATTCGTTTAGATATGCTTATATAAACCTAAGAAACTGCGACATCTCCATATAGTGATTGGCTACGAATTTATTGCATTAGCTAATAAGTTCACTGCTCGCTACTCTTCTCGTGTAGCTGTAGAATGTGGATTTTTCGATGGATTAAAACTGCTAGTCGCTGACGGCTAGCGCTAGAGTGACATATATTTACGTACAGGTGTTGCGTAATCATCAGATATTCGCAAGCTTGGTTTAAAGATGTCCGAGTCAATGAGTCGTTGTTGTTGGTTCATTCGCAGCAGCTTTTGCTATGTCTGCAGGGTATGAAATCATTTGTTGATTGAATGCCTGTCATCTCAGTCACATAATTGATTATTATAAACATTAAACAGATATAACATTATAATATTGGTAGCTCTACTCTTGCAGAACACAGCAGGTAGGCCTACTAATAGACTAACCTGGCGAACCCATACCAGAGATGCCACTGGGATATTTCGGAAAAACCCAGATGTGGACGCTAAATAAACCCAGAAAAACCCAGATTCTATATTTCACTTAAATTGCTATTAGATAGCTGTAAAACTTGAAACTGACAGTCATCATTACAGTCATACAGTTATAGAAGTAAGTTTTAGCCCTTGATAATGAAATTAAAACAGTTCATACTATACATTTCGCCCGGTTAACTAAACAAATCCTACAAAAATATGCTGTTTTCCTCTCAACGCATTATGAAATAAATTGGTCGTCAATGATCAACAATGTATTATATCACCGCCACACGAATGTTTATAACAATGCCATTCCTCATCTCTGAGGGTGATTTCCGATATTTCCATGCAGTGACCTGACCAGTGTAAAGTAACTTCAGATTTATTACTCCTGGGATAATGTGACAGGCATACTTAGTCGATAAAAAACTGGCAAATCATGAAATTCAGGGTATATTCGAATGTGCTGATGCCCAACCCCTCAGACTAACAATTGCTGAAGGTGTGCTACCGTCTCTCTCAGAGTGTCACTGTTGGAAGTTAATATACTCAGATTCCCACGTGCATAATATAAGGTTATCATGTTACTTATTGATACATGACAAATCCATTGGAATGATACTAGCATTCGGGTCTTAAATCGTTTTAAATAGTAAGACAACGGTTTCAATGTGTTGCCCTATGAACATCGCATGACCTTCTGCGACTTGGAAGTTGACCGCATTCATATTCAATGAAGCTCCATCGCATCACGCCGATGCCTCTCATTTTACTAGTGAGACAGTGTCTCAAGACTCGTTACGATAACTCGTTACGCCGTTAAAATGACAACGAAATCTATCGACAATGGTGCAGGGATATCTATAGAATTCTACAGTTCTATATATCCCTGCAAAGAGGTCCATTTTACGACATTATGATCTTACTAATCTAATATTTAATTGTCGAGCTTAAAATTGACCTGAAGAACATAACGTTGAAAAAAACCCAGATTTCAAGGACAAAAACCCAGAAACCCAGGTGATACACGAAAAACCCAGATCTGGGTGGAAAAACCCAGGAGTGGCATCTCTGACCCATACGTTAATCTTAAGCATTCGGCTACTTCAATTTTTCGCTGAGTCACAAATACTAAAATCTACCACATTGCGAATTCTGATACCTTTCTGACCTCGCGTATCGGCAAAAGAGTGTTGCGGTCCGGTGAACCTCCAAAAATCAAAATTAACCCCAACTTTAATTAAGACAATTGTATGCAACTCGGATGCACCGGATTCTTCATATACGGTTGGCGTAGGAATCAGCAGGTCTGGTGATGTACCCCTGTAGTATATTATTAATTACGGGTGGTTGAACGTTCAGTTTACGTTCGGTTCGTGCTCGGTATATGTCCATGTCCAGTTGTCCATGTCCAGTTTGTCCACCTTGATAATTCAGAGTTTCGCAGATTAACCTTAGTAAGTTCCACCCTGCGAATATTTTTGTGAAATACCAGTATTTGCTAGGAATCTTAACATGTATGGTACAAAATTCCCTGCATATGTATCAACTCATGATGACTCGTGACGTTAAATCATATCGATATTTAGAATGTTGCCTGGTTTAGTCCATAAGAACATGACGCGCATTCGTCACTGTTGTTCTTGACCTTAGCCCATATTCATTGGCGTGCTGGCCAGGATCGAAATTTGGGACGGGCGGAAGAAATTTGAGGGCCCCGGATATTATAAAATTAGGAGTTTTTATAACATCGTGTGATGTTGAGACAGATTTCGTTTAAAGGAGCACAGCGCTCTAAATATAATGAGGTCTCACATCAACATCTTCAGAAAACCACTGTAATGAAACTGCAGCTAAATGATTTTTTCCGAAACTGCCTCTATGCTGCTCGGTTGCACGTCTTCGCTGCTTAACCCGAGTATAGCCTACCGCCAAATAATGACTTGGTTAATTGTTAAAATACGATTTATAATAGCAACCGTTGAGCTCTAATCATTTGATATGGAAATCGTCGGATATAATATAAAAAAATCTGTCGAAGGGGCATTTGTCCAGTATACACTATCAGGGGCGGGCAACTTCTCCGGTCGTCGGCGGGTCGGATATGGGAAAATAAAGCACTTGGCGGGCAGGATTACAGAATATATACATTATACCTTAATCACGTATTTATCCACCTATACAAGGAATCAATTTTATTTAATGTAACCTTTAAGTTTAAAGCATAGAGACTAAATACAGTATTGAATAAATTTATTTGCAACATCTATTGAAGTCAATCAGACATATGTGGTCGTTCAATATTGTCAACTAGTTTTTTGAACTCTGGTTGCATGTCGTATGCGGAAACCCTTAGTAAAGACTGCACGCGAACCTCCGTTATATTGGAACGCAGCCTTCCTCGTTAATGTTCTTGGCAGTGTTGGGATCAAGTCACTATACCTTCGGTTCGAGTCACAAGTCATCTCGAGTCATAGCATGTTTTGACGAGAGCCAAGTCGAGTCACTCGATTTTCAAAGGTGACTCGGGTCAAGTCAAGTCACTCGATTTTAGGAGGTGACTCGAGTCATCAATTCAAGTCAAGTCACGAGTCAAGTCACTTGTCAAGTCATGATTTCAAAGTACTAGACATGATTCAAAGTCATTACATTTTGCTAACTGTTTTAAATACAGATGAAGTACCCAATTATTCTGAATCGAGGAACGAATAAGGAGTTGATTATACGCGGAAAAGGCGCTGTATAGCTCATGCACATGTAGAAGTGCTCAACTAAGAACGTATAGCGGTATAACATGGAAAACTGAATGGGATTTCAGTTTTCCATGGGTATAACCTCAGTCTTTGAATATCAGCCAAAATACAGGATAACACACGAAACCTCGGAAATGTTTAAAATGATATAGTCCAATACCCTACCCACCTACAATACATATATCCATGATATACAATTATAAACGTATGAGCGATATTCGTTCGATTTAAATTATATACAAGAGGGTTTATTGAGGTGAGCAAGTTTACTACAACTGTTGTATAATCTCCGATCACTGCTTTTGCGATCAGTTTATTTGTGATATAACAATGGAGGCTCGGTAAAACGCAAAATCATTGATTCATTAGTTGGCAATCCGAACACAGCGATTTAGTCGACATCGAATCGATTACTTGATGACTTGAAATTGACTCGTAAATTTTGCTTCGAGTCACGAGTCAATCTGCATTTCTGAAGCGTCGAGTCAAGTCAAGTAAATTCATTTTTCCAAGGTGACTCGAGTGAAGTCAAGTCATACGAAAAAGGTTACTCGAGTCATCCCAACACTGGTTCATGGTCGAAAATGTATCTAGACCTGAACAGAGCAAGCAGTTTAATGTCCATCTTTCTCAGGTTAGCAAACGTGGAATCATTCTGTAACGCATAAAATTTGTCAATACTTTCAGAATAAAATTTCACTATCAGTGTGAAAGCTCACGGCGGGCCGTTCAAAATCCCTTCGCTGTCAGCGAGATAGTCAATATAAACCTCTGATACTTCAAAACTTGCTACATCCGAGAGTCGAGCTGAAGCCAAAACATCGATGCCGGTGATTGTACCACTCCGACAACTCCCACTGCACAGAAATTCGGTACCATTCAGTTCGGCAACAAAGGTTGTAATCCCGCAGCTGTCACAACCGCTGGAATCTTTGTTATTGCACTATGAAGTAAAACAGACCTTGAGCATTATTTCAGTTCATAACTATTCGGCAAGACTCATTTCTTGTTAGGGGATATATTGGGGCTGATGTTGGTCACACCCCTTCAGCGGTATCGTGGTAGCGTGGCCGAGTGGTCTAAGGCGCTGGTTTTAGGCACCAGTCATATCGATGGCGTGGGTTCGAATCCCACCGCTGCCAATATTTTTTATTAAATTCATAATTCGACCATTAAATCACCAAGTTCCTGGTAGTGTCTATGTGAGTCGGACACATTTAAAAAATCACTACCAAGAACTTTTTGATTTAATGGTCGAACTATCAATTCACGAAAAAGTATTGGCAGCGGTGGGATTCGAACCCACGCCATCGAAATGACTGGTGCCTAAAACCAGCGCCTTAGACCACTCGGCCACGCTACCACG
>ATSW01013666.1:0-14636 GCA_000444245.1 Botryllus schlosseri | reverse complement strand
TCTCAGAAAACCACAAAAATAGATTGATTTAAATATGAGAGCGTAGAAACCTTTCGCAAATTAGATTAGAATTAGATTACTGAAGTTTCCCTATAATTTGTCTAATTGGAAAGCTAGAATTATCTAGTTGTCAAAGTCTGTCTTCAGATGTGGTCATTAACGAAGTACTTCTACTTTTCGAAGTACTTCAAGTAGATTTAGCCCACTTGGAATTCTCCATTACTTATGATTTTTGACTACTTTTACTTAACAGTTTTCAGTTTATGAAGTAAAATTAGGCATAGAATATTTACTTTTTACTTACTTGTAAATCGGTTCATATATTTCTACTTTAGCATAAATTTTAGGCGGTATTTCTACTTCTACTTGAGCGCAGACTATGATTACTTTGACCACATTTACACTCTGCTCTATTCAGGACTACCGCTCCAAAATAAGACATGATGCAGAATCACCACCTCGCCCCACCAAACTACCCAAGATACCATCCCGACAGGACGGGTCAAGGACTGTGACATCGCCAGGGATGATTACTGGAGATGAGACGAAACCCAGAGTGGAAAAATCGCCAACCGAAATGGAGCGAGAAGAATTCGATCCAGTTAGAGACGCAAAACTTCTTTACCGTTGCCACGGAGACGCAGGTGCGGGTTTTCTTTGATCTGAAAATTGCTGGCGGTCATAGCTTAGTATGAAAGACAAGGCTTCGACTAGGGAATTTTAGGTGACTAATTATTGTAAGTTGAGGGAAATGTCGGTCATCAAGTTCTAGTTTAATTTGTGAAATGTTTCTATGCTCCAATTCTAATTCTAATCTAGTTCCTGTTTTACATGAAAATGCTAAAGAGAACTGTAGAGTGTGAAATGAGCCAAGCTTAGTGCACAGACATTTTCTATTTTCGTGCTTATGAGAATATACTGCTGGGATTCTTGTGTTTCCTTCCACTCAGAATTTTGTTCAATTTCCTAGTTTTTATGAATTCAGTCATTTTAAGTCTCGTCTAATTTGCAAAAACTGGTGTAGCTATATCATTCTAATTAAAATCTAATCTGTAAAACTTGGGGAAATTTTCAAGTTATCGAACTCAGTTACAGTCATTGATGGACTAACTATAGAATATCCCACATTTTTACCCGAAAGCAGACGTTTCGACAAAGAAACTATAACCCGAGTAGGTTTTGGCTGCTGGCTGTGATTATGGACTTCTAGATTTTTGGCCCAGTTATACTTTAGTACTTTTCAGGCCTTTGTGACTCTTGGAAATTGGTATTTCTACTTGTGATTGAGTAGGAATGTGCGGCGTTACTTCAACCTCTATTACTGACTTTGATCACCTCATCTGCATAAAATAGCCTATACATTAATGCGTTCCCCGATCAAATATTAACGACCCTTCGTCATGTTGTTCCAGATTGCGTGGACAGTTCCATTCTGTGCCGTTGCTTCGCAGCTCGACGTTTTCGCGAACGTATGCGAACCCGAGACGAGTTCGAAAGGTTGTTCGACGCCCAGCACCTTTTGGATTTCCTGCGCGACAAATATCACCCGGCCTTCCATCCGATACTGGTCGCATTTCTATCGCGACGAGAAACGTACGACGCTATCACTGTGCGAGACGCGCTTGATGTAAGTTGGGAATCATTCCTTTATCGTTTGATGTGAGTTATGACTAAGGCTGAATTGATTCGCTCCTCGTTACCAAGAGTTGATTTATCTACTGAAATTATAGTTTCGATAGTATTTCCCACTGACGAAAACTGTAAATGTAACATGTAAAGTGTAACATGTAACGCTGTAACATGTAACGCTGTAACATGTAACGCTGTAACATGTAACGCTGTAACATGTTGTAACATGTAAAGTATTGATCAAGTCGAAGCGTTGTCACAAAGTGCAATGAAATAGGTCGAAAAAACATCGAATAATCTTTAACGTGATGCAGAACCAGCATTATATTCGATGCTACCCAGCCCTAGTTATGAACCAGCCTTCGTTCGTGCAAAGGTTGGCTCGCGCCGGATTAATTCCAAATCCCCAGCAAGGTTTTTATGAAAGGCTATATTGCCGCGCTAACAAATATCGCGATGGTGATCATAGGTTTGGTCAGTACCGGGATTCTAGGAATTCTGTAACTGGAAATAACTGACATTGTAACGCTGGATTCGCGTCATTGTTTATTGAAAGATAGCTGATGAATAATACATGGATAGCTTCAGTTCAGTTCAGTTTATTAATAATTTCGTCGTTTCGGAACATCACAAGATGGCGCTAAAATAAAACAAAGATAGTCTTTGAATCAGACACACAAATTGGCCGAACTAGAACATGTAATTAAGAAACATGCACACTGCACAGTATAGCGTTGTTCAAAATTAATTTTTTCTTCAAATTTTACTGGCTATTCGATAAAATTGTTAGGTTGGTTCAAAAACACTGCACACCAAATTTGGCTCAATACCAACATGTAGCAGCGAAGCAACTACATGAAATTGTTAGTTTTTTTTACAAATATGATGCATACCAAATTTGACTCAGTAGAAGCTATTGAATGTTCAAAATTTTGGATTTAAAATAACGGTATTTACAGTGGGTATAGTTCTATAATAAATAAAGAAATTTCCACTGCAAATACTTTATTTTCGAAAGCCAAAATTCTGTGGTCAAATAACTTCGCTTCTGCTGGTTGGAATTGAGCCAAATTTGTTACAAATCATGTTTTCAGACAACTAAACAATTTCGCGGGGTCGAAAGTGAAATTTTTATATGAAATTCAACATTGTATAACTTCTGTCGCTTCGCTGCTACAGGTTGGAATTGAGCCAAATTTGGTGTGCACCGATTTTTAGTCAACCTAACAGTTTCATCGAGTAGCCGGTGAAATTTGAACAAAAAAGTTATTACCCCTAATGCACAGCACATACGCACTGACGACAACTAAAACGGCAAGCGATGAAATGAATTGACATGTCACGATCAGATAATTCTAGAAGTCTAAATAATTTAATTACAGCGAAATGCCGGTAATCTAATTCTAATCTAATTTGTGAAATGTTTCATTGCTCTAATTCTTATCTAATTTTTGTAATGTTTCTATTCTCTAATTTTAATTCTAATCTAATTTGTGGTTTGCATGAAAATGCTACAGGAGAACTGTATTGTGTGAAACGAGCCAAGTTTGCTGTGCAGACAATTTCTTTTCTCATTATTATGTGGATCAACTATGATTGGATATGACCCGAACTTGATTGATGTTGTATTTATTTTTGATTCGGAATTGAATTTGATTTCCAAGTTTTTGCGAACCCCATAATTCTAATCGTAGTCTAATTAGGAAAAAACTGTGTAGCTATAATATTAATCTAATATCCAAAAGCTGAAATTCTCTAGTCGTTCAGCTCTGTCTCCAGACTACTACGCAGGAGCGAGGATAATGTCCACCATGCAGTGTAGTGCTGGAAGTCTTGTATGTATGCGAATCTATTTGTGTATTGTATTACGCAGGACGCACCGCGGTTGGGCGGACGAGAAGCGACTCTGATTGAAGTGATTTGCACAAGACACGATCTGGCGAGTTGATATGTCCCCCATCGTTTTATCTCTTATAACCGGTCGTTTTGCTTTGGCAGGCGCTGCACACGATTGAAAAAGAGTATTCCAATAGTAAGTATATCACTCTGTTGTTGTTGTTGTCGTCGTCGTCGTTGTTGTTAATGTTGTTTGTGGTAGGCTATCCATGGTATTTTTGACTACTATGTTCATTTACACCCGGTCAATTTTCTTCATTTTTATTCCGTAACCGCCCACTTCTAGGCTTTTCTAAGACACCGCTTACACGGTTGAGATGGCGAGGAGGACCCTACATAAACCTCAAACATTTAGGCAGCAACTCTGGAGTCGACCTCGATCGGACTATATATGTATAGTATATGCTGTCTGTACCCCGTTACTACGATACAGGGGCTATTCATCGCCCGGTTATTACAATTATTTTGCTCTCAGAAGAGATGTAAACGAATTAAAGAACTACTATCCACTCTGCAATGGCCCAAGTGTAAAAAACAATCGTTTTTCGTCAAACACTCTTGCATGAGCAGTCGAAGTTGTCATCGCTGGTAGAAGTAGATGTAACGTCTTGAATTTCTACTCAAGTGTAAGTAGAAGTAGCGATTTTCTAAGCAAAAAGTAAATATTTTTGGCCCAGTTTTGTCTCATAAACGGAAAACTGTTGAGTAGAAGTAGAAGTGGTCTGAAAACATAAACATAAGAAGTGGAAGTAGGCAAAATCTACTTGATAACTCTGAAAAAGTAGAAGTACTCCGTTACTCACCACCACTGTATATGACATACCAGCGTGCCTAGGGTCATCTACACGCTATTTACCAATTCGCTTTGATAAATAAGAAAAACTAACAATCAAAATACTAAAATAAGAAAAACATAATTAATAAACAAAATTTTTAGAATACGGCTCCAAATTAACCGACGACATCAAAGCGATGACGTCAGGTGACCTGCAGCACTTTCTCCTCACTTTGCTATCGAGAGAGAGATCGTCCAAGCTGGACGTGGATGAGGATTTAGCCGCTGAGGACGCAGAACAGCTGTTGAAGGTGAAGGATCACAGATAAAGTAGATAACTAACCTAAGGATAGATGCGAACACGTGACTGCATGTTTGCGAAACGGGACATCACTAGCAATTTTGGTCGCTGATTTGATATCAACTGAACTTAATTTTGGTGGTATTTCTGTATAATTCGGTATTTAATTTATTTTAATTTTGCGAATTCAGTCATTCTTATTCAGGTGTAATTTGGAATAAATCTGTGTGGCTATAATACAGATCTAATTTGGAAAAGCAGAATATTTGCCAGTTGTAAGTTCTCAATAGGTCGCTGTGTTACGGCCCGCTTATTTGAAGTAGGCTAATCCCGATAACTGGCTTTGAAGGCAAATTACGGGGGAGTTCCTGCGCCCTGACCAGTTTACAATTGATATTTTCGTAATCATCGTGACAGTCGCTTTCGTTTGATAAATTTTGGGTCCATTCGCCAGCTATAACGTAACTTTCATTAGTTGCGTTACCTTCGTAACTTTCGGCAGCTTCATTAGTTTCATCAGGTTCATTAGTTCTATTAACGTTATTAAATTCAATCGTTTCATTAGCTTTATTAAGTTCAATAGTTTCATTAGTTTCATACTTTGCAGACCGACGCTGAGGATCGATGGAAGGTCTCAAAAAAAGACGGTCGATTTCGGCGCATGCTCAAGTCGCAAGGCTACGCGCAGATGCGGGCCGCGTTCCTTGAATACGAACGAATATCGGGCCTCGAAGCCGTCTCCTCTGTAGAAGCGGCTATGGAGAATGATGTAGACTCAAATATGGAGTATTGGAACACTGTGACTTCATTTGGTAAGAGTTGAGATTTCGATATTAGAGCTCTGCAATACAATATGAATGATCTGGGAAGTTGAAATATGTTTCGTATGTTGCGATTCGAGGTTTCAAGAGTTGCGCAGTGGAAAATAGCATCGAAACTGTAATTCGAATTGATAATTAAACTCGACACAAATCATCAGTATTAATACTCGAATCATTTAGTCCAGCCGTATTGGTCAGGGAAGAAGTAGTTTTACTCTTTCAAAGTACTCAAGTAGGTTATTTGCCTACTTTTACTTCTGACTTGAGTGGTTTTAAACTACTTCCAATTATAGTTGAACGGAGTTTCAGACAAAGCAAGTAACTTTTGTGAGTTTGGATTTTTACTTAAGCACCCAGGTGGTTATGATTTTAGACTAATTTTACTTCTACTTACTAGTTTTCAGTATAATAAGGTCTAAAATACTTACTTTATTACTTACATGGAAACAGCTACTTTTACTTGTAATTAGAGTAGAAATCTCGGGATTACGCCTACTTCTACCTGACGCTGACTATTTTTACCATCTTCGATTCAGTGAAATGCTTGCGGAATTGCCCGGCCTTTTTTGCGGAGTGCCTGCATCGGAGTCTGCGAGCGGTTGAAAAACAAAACGCAGCCAATTTGAAAGAAAACAATACCTCTTGGGCGGAAAAGACACTGATCCGGTTAGTAGCACACTTGGTAAACAAAGAAATAATTCTGCTATTTCGGAGTGCTCAAGTCAATTTTGCCTACTTGCAATGATTATAGTAAAGCGATTATGTTTTCATACTATTTTCACTTGTACTCAAATCTATTTACTTAGATCATTCTGCTGAAACAGCCGCTGCGATGACAGCAATTTTTTTTTCGGAAATTGCTGTTTTTGCGGTGTCGTCAATCATTCTGCATTGTCGCCAAGATTCGTCTTGTAATTTCGAGAGTAGCCAAGTACAATTTGCTACTACAACCATCCTACTTCTAGTACTTGTGTAGCTGGGGTTGCATTTAAAACATACGGTGTTTGAAACAGTGTTTTGAAAAAAAAGAGCTTTCTAAAAAAAACAAAATTGTGTTTTTTTAAGTTGTAAAATTATGCCATAACTGTGTAAATACTTTCCAAAAAACATGCTGTATGAGCCACGGACAATTACCACCAGATATAGCCGATGTATATCGATATGGGATGGTTGGAACCCGCAAAATAGTCGGTTCAACATTAATAGTACAGATATTTCGTCAAAGGAGCTACATTTACCCTATATTTTTAATTGTCAATATCAATCCACAAAAAAAACGTGTTTTAAATTAGGGCCTTGTTTTAAACATGTTTGTTTTAAATTGATTATTTGTTTTGAATGCAACCCTATGTGTAGCCATACTGACTACTTATACCTCTGCTTAGTATTTACCATGATGAACGTCATAAATGCATATTCATTTGATCCAGGTGCCTCCTAACTAGATGTGAAGCTGATCTCGCACAGATCTTAAAAAGCTACAAAAAGCGTTACGATATCTCCTTCGCCGCAGATGTCGAGAAGAATTGCAATTTACTATACAAGGATGTCATCCTCTCAATTATTAAACGTGAGTCTGCTTATTCTACCCAAAGGGCAATTATAGTTTTAATGTGTTTGTTTAATTGTTATATGGTAGATTAAAAAGGATTTACCTGATTACTAAAAAATGCCTGGAATCCCCCGAAAGCACCATTGATGTGAAGACAGTTTAATAAATGCGGTCGTGGTCGCACAGTTAGAGCGAACTGTCGACAATCTAAATCTAATCTAATTTGTGAAATATTTCAATGCTCTCATTTTCATTCTAACGTAAAATCTGGTTTCCTGAAAATGCTACTCTCTCACAGACCAAGGACACAGTTCTCGTAGGCGTCACCAACATAACAACGGCAAACGGGTGGCAGGGATGATCATCCGCGGACCCCCCGTCAGAAATATCGTCAGCAGGCCGATGCCGAGAGCTTTTTCCCCGGAAAGGCTGCAAAACAGCCCTCTAAACAAAATCGCGGATAGGGTTTCGGGCCAGAGCCCGAAAAAGAGCCACGAGAATCGAGGAAACTCAAGGAAACGAAGACAGGTCGGTATATTCTATTTGCATTTTCGTTATAGCACCTGCTTTGAATCTGTTGTCCAGTCTTCCAGTACTGCTACTGTGTCGTCAGCGCGCGACTTCAACGCCGAGAGAGATGCCGAACAAATCGCGCATTCCTTACAGTCGTGGGGTGAGTTTAATCGCACAATTCGACACCTGATGTAATGTACGTTAAGACACACTGCTTCTGTTCATAACTAACACGTATGACGGTACACAACTGTGGAGGAGTATTTTAATTTCATAGTTTTGACTCGAGTCAGGTCGAGCCATTTTCAATTCAACGTCGAGTCAAGTCCGAGCCCAGTCAGAGTGTAAAGGGTCGAGTCCGAGTCCGAGTTCACGTCATAGCGTTCACTGTTCAGTATCGAGTCTCAGGGCGGAGATAATAAAGTTAGCTGATCCGGGAGAATGCTAATCATGTGATTAAAAACCGTTAATCGGGACCCATTTTAGGCGGAGATAATAAAGTTAGTTGATCCAAAAGAATGTTAATCGTGTGATTGAATACTGCTAACCGCGACGCATTAAGTTGGAGAAGGTTACGCACGATGGTTAGTCGATGTGTCCCGAGTTTTCAATCAAGTGGCACGCTATAGGCTGTTAGTTGTCAATTTGTTGAATGAAACTGTAGAGATCCCACAATCTCCATAATGAAACCTCAGCCTGCTGGTGACGATACTGCCACTGTAATAGGTAGAATTAACATCATCGCGAAATGAAAGTCGTGTCCAATTCGTACGGTACAGCTAAGAAACGGATATCGCTCTGCAATGGCGCACGGTCATTATCGGAAATAATTGGGCGTAGGAATGATTGGTACGCAGTGTACGCAGTTTCTACAGATAACTAGTAACTAGTAATCTATAGTTGTTCCGGTTTGTTAAATCATGAGATTAACACTATAACTTTATGCGCCCCGATCAACCGGTTTCCTTAATCCGGGGTTGATAAATCCTGACGAACGCGCTAATCGACTTTATTGCTAATCCAACTTTATTATATCCGCCCTAAGTCAGGTTCAACTCGCTTCTGTGAAATTCTTGGGTGATATCGAAGGCCATGGATTCATAATATATTCATTTTCCCCACTTTAAACACGTTTATTCAAACAGATAACATAGGGTTTATGTGCCTATTCTTAAAGTATCGGCCCTGATACGCGAGATTTGAATCAGGTCTTCTAGAATCTGTCGAGTGATATGACGTGGTCTAGTTATACGCAATGACTCGAGTACAAGTCGAGTCAATACACAAATTGACTCAGGTCGAGTTGAGTTATTTTCCATATGAAAATGACTCGAGTCACTAAAAAATCGAGTTATGACAACCCTGGTACAACCTTCACCGTTATCTCCAGACCGAGGTGGACAGCAAGTCATCCTGAACGTGTTGACGCGTAGAAGCAATGACCAGCGCCAAAAGTTACGACAAATTTACGCCGCGAAGCAAAAGCGAGACTTGATATCGGATTTGCGGAACGCCGCCAACGATTCCTTTTACGGAGAATTATTAGCGAGTGAGCCATACATCAAGAGCCTTCGGTACACAAATCTTACTTGTTCTGTTTCTAGACTGGATGAAAACCAAATTCGAGATCGACGCTATCACGCTTCACGAGTCACTCATACATCGCGGTATGCAAGAGGTTGCGATGGAGATCTTTTGCACGAGATCGAGCAAGGTATTGCGAGGGTAACTTAGCGAGATTTTCCAGTAAATTAGGTCTGAGTGTCTGAGGATAAAATCGGTAATCATACTGGCGGTCAGTGACGAAGTTCTATCAAGTTTTCGGAGTATTCATCTGGTTTTGCCTATAATAGCGGTACTTATATACTTCCCTTCACTTCAACTTTGCAATTTTTTGGCAGAATGCTAGAATGCAGCATATTTGGTCGAGGGATATCAATTATTCTATTTTTCCAGCAAGTAAAAGCCATCCGTGATGCGTATCGCCGATTGTACGGATCTACCGTGTCGGAAACAGTGAAAGAAAAGTTAAAAAGCGGCTATTGGAAACAACTGCTTATTTCCTTGTCCCAAAATGACCGCGATGGTACCACCACGGTTTCACCTGCGACCGCCAACAGCAACGCGACCCGGTTATACGAGGTGCGTTTCTAGAATATATCCTTTGGGCACAGCCTATACGTCAAAGTCGACCGTACATCTATGACATATGTCAACTGTCAACCAAGGGTGGTCAGTAACAATTAATTCTAATTTTATGGTGTAATTGATTAATATACTGGTATTGAAATCATTTTCAGCTGACACTCGTCAGGGGTAATCGTCAGAAACTAGTAGAGATTTCAATTAATATTTCGATGTATATTAGTAAATGTATACTGAAGTTTTGCACCTTCAAGACTCAAGAATCTCTTTTACGGTTTACATTAGTAAATTTCGTCAAGTAATAGCCTAGGCAAAATCTAATTGAAGTACATCGGTACTGACCACCTCTGGTCGTGAGCGCATGAAAATAGAATCGCCTATATACGGTTGTTGAAAAAATATTTTTTCAGATTGATGCGGCTATTTATAGAAAAAATATTACGTTGGCTAAAAAGCGTTGCGCACCAAATTTGGCCAAATTTGGCTCAATTCCTAAGTTTGAAAATTTTGAATTTATCATAAAAAATATTTATTTTTTCAAGTTTTACTGCCTAACCCATAAAATTGTCAAGTTTTGACTTAATTCCACCTCGTAGAAGTGAAGTTATTTGAGTTTTTTATTAATAATAATTAGTTCTTGGATTACCCACAGTAAATACTATACTTTTCAAATCCACGATTTTCAACTCCAATAAATTCGCCCCTACCAGTTTGAATCGAGTCGAATTTGCAGTGACTCGTTTTATGAGACCGTTGGTGTGCTACGTTTCTTTAGCCAACCTTACCATTGTAGCTAATAGCCGTGAAAATTCTTAAAAAATTTTTTTTTGCATCAACCTGGCCTACAGCCTATACCATTCATTTTGCACTTTCACTTCCAGTAGTTTTGACATGTCTTGAAAAACGTTATACTTCTTGCAATTAATGAGCAGAAATTTGCGGAGTTATTTCTACTTCTACTGAAGTACCAACGCCTACTTCTTTGACACTCTGATGTCAACGACACGAACCTTTGTTCAGGACGAGACATCGGGCATGGGAGAGGAAAAATTCAACGAAGTGATGACAAAATGCAACCTGCCACAAATCCGAGCCACCCTCGACGCCTTCAAGAAAATTTCCGGCAAAGACTTTGTACAATTCATTCAAAGCAGTCCCAAAGACGAAGAAAAGAAAGCCGCAATGATTTCTTTAGGTAGGCTCGCATATTATTCTGGTTTTCCGGCGGGTAAGGTTATTTTAAATTGCGTTTACAGTATCGTGTTCCAAAGACCCGGCGAGTTATTTCAGTAAAAAGCTTCGGCGTTACATCGCGCAGGACAGGGACATGTCTTCCGTGTCCAGGNTATTTCTCTCGAGGGCCGAGGTAGGATTTATACTCTACGGCAGGGCTGGTCAACCAGAAATNTTTTATCTTTTCCGAANTTTATTAGANTTAGAATGACAGCTACNCAGTGTTTTCCAAATTAGATCCTANTTAGAATTACTGAACTCGCAAAAACTTGGTAAAATNTATGCAACATTTTCAGGAAANCNTGGAAATTAGATTACAATTAAAATNATGGCGTCGANACATTTCACAAATTANATTAGANTCGGATTATACCGGCGTTTCGCTAGAATTAGAGTANAANTATCTAGTTGACCAAGTCTGCTCTATNTAGGCTANGGGTTGAAAATCGCAATTAGAGCTTTCTGAAATTCGACAAAGATTGAATATTTCAAAGTATCTAACGATGCGTCGCTAGAAATATTATCCTCGATTGTTATGAACGACAACGCACTAACGCAGACCGATTTTTCAGGTGGATTTGGAGTCTATCAAAGAAATATATTTCGGAAATTACGGGACTTCTATATCAGACGATTTGGCGTCGATATGCGAAGAAGATTTCAAACAATTTTTATTGAAAGTACTCGACCCGTGATGATTTTTGCGGAGCGATGGCTAAAAATATGGAAAATTGTGTAACGTTGTCACGCCGGTATTTACTGTCGGTACTTACCTTCTCCACGACTTCATGTTACCCTAAGATATATTTCTCATATAATTCAATCTCAGGTTCCCTTTTGCGTAAGTTTTGCAATGAACATGTCGCGTTTTCGTGAAGGTGAATGCTATATTTCTAATATTTGTAATTGTTCGGACTTTTCACGAACGTCAACTAGCGATACCGCGTTAGGTAGGATTACTAACTATAGTCTCTTATACCTACGCCGCTTGAAACCTGAAAACGACATTAAAAAATATTGGAAAGAAATCTGAATAATACTAACTTTGGAATTCGACGAATATCACAAAGTTATCTTATCCGGAGAATGCACAATCGTCTGATAAATAAATGTCAATCGTGGCAACCTACTTCGCTGGACTGAAACTTTCACCATACAATTAGCGATTATCCTCGCGCGGAATCTCATCAAACTTTATGTGCTTAGATCAACAGTTTCAATCGGACGATTAGCATTCTTCCGGACAAGCTGACTTTACGATCTCCGCCCGTTAGTTGATCAATTTCCGAAGCCTTCTACATGTATAGCTACTGACGAGAATAGAGTAATTTGTTTCGCGTTACGAGGAAACATCAAAAGTCCACCTGTTTTATTTCCAACGGAACTATTCATTTTATTTCTTCTTTGAGCGCATTAGTGAGAATATAATTTTCGAGGCAAGGGTCAAGTCTTTTGTCTGGGTCTTGCTAGGGCGTATCTTAGTAGGACGCAGCACACGAAGACGAAAATTCAAGTCGACCATGAAATCTGATCCTCGCCTATACATACAACCAGGGCTTTGGAGCACTGGTAAATTTTAAACTGCTCCAGCTCTAGAGCTCCCTCTCAACATAAATTAGCTCCGGATCCAGTTCCGGAACTCAGCACTGATATACTGCCCCAGCTTTGACTGCGAAAACTATCGAATGGTTCAGTCAGAATAGTCGGTAACAACGGTTGCAGCCGTCGCATGAAACCGTCATTTTATGTGGTTATGCGAAGTCGTGTGACGTGATATTTACTCCTTGTCGTCGTCTGCCGATGAAATTATAGCCGCACAAGAATTCACTTTACTCCATGCCATTACTGTGTACAGCATTAAACACTAATGCGATGTTTTAATACCGAGGCTGCACTCATTATTATCAAGCTATACAGTCGAATTAAATCTTGAAATGGAGCGATTATTATTCAAGTGTAACTGCAGTAAAAGCAATATGAGAGCATGTCGCGACCTTATCAGTAGAAATTCTGCTTTCTATACCCAATACCCAACGATTTCAAATTCAGCATTGATGCCGTCGTTTCCAGTCTGTCCGGCGTCGATCAAGTTTACTGGAATATAGAAGGTTACCCTTCACACGAATCGAATGAGCCAAGAATTAGCGAATCTTGAGTTCCATGAAAAGTTGACAACTTGGTTCAACGCCGTGCACGTGCACTGTACAACAAGGATATCTAGAACTAGAACTAGAACTAGTTTCAAGATATCCCTGCCGTACAGGTGCACACTGCACAGTGGAAAGTGTCAGTAACGAATGTAACTACATTCCCAGTTGTTCACAAGTGACATTGCGCGGCAATTCAAGAATACGAGTGTATCACTATCAAGCAGAAAAGAATGAACACAAAAACCGATGATTACAAATAGGAAATCGCGCACCGAATCACTAACTGCTCTCTTATATCCAACACCAGGGGTTCGGACATCGTACTGACTATAGTTTGTATCGCGACAATTGTATGCGGGCTATAACGACGTTCTGGGCTGCTTTGATGCTTTTCCCTCTTTACATTTGCAAATATTTACTGGAGTAAACGATCATGCGTTGAACTAAATTTCAATTCGTAGGCATACACAACAACACGTTGTTTAATTTCGAGCGATCACCAAAGTGCGTGCGAGCGTGCCTTTGCTCGTCTAATTCATGGAGGAGGTGGTGTTTCTCGGAGTGCGGCGCGCGCGCCTTCCAAATCGATAAGTGAAGTCATATATGTTTATTATCTTGCGTCGCTTATATATATTCGGCTGATTACTAATTAGTGAAATTGCTCAGCTCACATAAGCACCAGTCCCGTTTTGAGACATGCATAGTGATCACTATTTTTCGGACCGTACAATTGGACATCGCGGTGTTGTGCTGATGGCAAAATTGTGGGAATGACGAATACCCTCAATACAGTAATCACGGAGTATAAGCGCGGGGTATCTAACCTACCCAGGTGTGGCGCCTATGTATGAACAATTGAACATATGGTTATTTAGAAAAGGGGGTGTCAACGAGACAGCAATTCCTAATTTTGTAAATGATTACCGTAAAATTATGTGAATTCAGCCAATGACAGTAGCATAGCATCTTATGTAATGCGTCGGAGCCGTAGATACTTTACAAACAACCGACTCCAGCTCCACTTAAATTTTAACGGGGGAGATAGCGTAGTGGTGACGATGGGCACCTACCGCACATGCGGCCCGGGTCGGGCCCTCTTACCCGCGTCGGCGACAAAAAATCCCTTAAACTTACAAAGAATGGAAAGAGCAAGAAAGTGCCGTGGAATAGAGACTATAACATCGAAAAAGGAACTCTGACACCGGGCACTAGGCCGCGGTTTAAGAGACCGCTACTGCAACCGCAACTGGTCGTTCGGCATCCTCCTATCTAGGGTTGGATTTAAAATAAAAATCAATTTAAAACATGCATGTTTAAAACAAGGCCCTAATTTAAAACATGCATTTTATTGTTATTTTTTCGAGCCATGACGTCACGAATATGTAATTGTGACGCTACAGTGGATTGACATTGACAATTGAAAATATAGGGTAAATATAGCTCCTTTGACGGAATATCTGTACTAATAATGTTGAACCGACTATTTTGAGGGTTCCAACAATCCCATATCGATAAACGTCGGCTATATCTGGTGGTAATTTTCCGTATAGGCTCATGCGACATGTTTTGTGGAAAGTATTTACACAATTATGGCCTAATTTTACAACTTGAAAAAATACAA
>KE606195.1:0-10511 GCA_000444245.1 Botryllus schlosseri | reverse complement strand
TACTTCTCAAACGTTAACGGCGTCACTACCGACTGATCTGAATGCTTTTCTGCATCGATCCGCTTCTCCGGAGCTTCCAGTATCTTCGCACCTTTCTGTACAAGTGCAGACATCTCCTAAAGCGGAACGACGTTCGTCATCTAATGACCTGCTCAAGGCTGAAGAGAACGATGATGTACCAACGGTTTCAGTTATGGCACGGAAACGTGTTAAAGTCGAGAGAAGTTGTCAAACGGAAAGTGATATCAGTGGGATGTCCCCGTGTGCATCGAGCGAATCGAGCGAGTCGGACGCATCGGACGAACCGTCTCTGCCGTGTGCAATTGACGATTCCAGCAGTCAGTCAGCGGCTGTATGCGAACAGCAGAAGCGGACCGCCACTAATGAAGCAGGAAATCAAAAGAAAAAAAGAAAAAGTCTGTGACCTGTGACATGTAGCATTTTAAAGTTGCGATGCATTGCTCGTCGATATTGTCATCTCTAACTTTCGTTTTATGTTCATTATCGTGTGTTACGTTCGTTATTTCGTTCAGCTTGCGGCTTTTTGCTTTTTATTGTACCTTCGCTATGCTTCAGTTCATTTCACTTCTCTATTCTCGTATCGTTTTATGTGTGTCATATCACTTATTACGTTCGTTACCTCGTGTCTTTGTTCAGTACAGAGTGATAACTGTAAATACTTTTCTCAGTACCAAACAATTGACGCTATTCTTTATTTTCCAGATAATACAATAGCAGTGTAATAGCGAAAATGTCTTATAGAACTCCGACGAAGAGTCCTTTCGGAAAGGAAATGAGGAAGAATCCTGATTTTTCTGTCGATTGGTATCAGCATTTCCCGAAAGACTACCTGAGGTCTTACGGTCGGTCTGTGATTCCGGAAGACGTATCCGACGAGTCTATCAACAGTAAATTGCAGACCTTTAGTTGCGAATGGTTAACAAGGCCGGCAGTTGCAGTGTCCGAGTTTGCGGAAACTCTACTTCGAAATCGCAACAACACGCCTGCCTTCGAGGATATCATGGATCCGAGAGCTTTCCAACAGTTTCACGCGCATCTGAATTCCGTCGTCAACGAGGTCGGTCCTCTGTGGATAAGCCCAGCGAACCCGGCTAGCGAGTCGACTCTTACTAAAGAAGACGTGTCGGCGAGGTTCGAACGCCTTGAAAGTCTGATGATCCAGCAAAAGTCGTCGTTCCTGGATCGATATATCGATGTCATGATCGATTGCGGACACGCCATGTATGTGAGTGCGCTTCATCTCAAAATGATGTCGTTTTTGATGCGGAACAAAGACGCATGGGCCCTCAAATTTAGATCCCATCCCGATCACGAGGACTTTAAAAAGAACCCGACCCCTCGCACTTACGCTGAAATTGTCTTTACTGGTTACATGATCAAGAAAGGCTTTAATGCATCGCCGATCGAGACCCCGGCTAGAAGACGCATTTCCGATTTCATGCTCGACGGTCCATCATCCTCGTCTGTGGCGGTGGGAGTCGTTCCAGATGTTCGATCTCCTGTTTCGGCTCAAGTTCCGCCAGGTCCCGTTCCGTCTCAAACACAGGCACCAGTTCGTGTACAAGAGCATCGTGTCGCCTATCCTGTCGTGCAGATACCTGTTCCCGTTCAGGTCACGCATCATTCACAATCCCCTCTTTCTTCCGTACAGTTGGCATCGGTTCCGGTTACTTGTCCTGTACAGAATGCTGCTCAAATGGTTCCGACACTCGTTCGATCAGATACCGAGCCGTATGTACCTGCTAGTCAAACCGTCAGGGAAGCTGCTCCTTTGTCGACTAATCAATCGGTGTCGTCAACATCTGTTCCAAGTGCTGCATCTGATGAGGAGAACGTAGCATGTTCCAGTGGTAAAGTGCAAAGAAAGTCTGCATGTGTCGGCGAATCGAAGAAGCGAAGCAAAGTTGACAAGGCGGGAAAGCCAAAGAAGAAGAAGAAGAAACATATCATTCTGGAGTGATATCGTACGCATATCGTATTCTTGCATTTGTGGACTCAAGTTCGAGCCGTAAATTTCCCTACCTTCCATACTCATGTCGTGTGTTACGTTTAGTAATTCTTTTAGGATTATTACTGAAGTGCTTCGTTGAACGCCTGTTACTTTTTCGTTGTAGTATTTGATTTAAACAGCTTTTCCTTCATAACGTATTTTGTCTTAATGTAAATATTGCTTCAATTCGTTTTGTTCTTTTTCCAGTTGCTAGTTACAGTTACCTAATGTTACAAGTCATGTGGTCTAGTTGGAAGGTTCATACCGAATACCTCATCATATGGAGACATATCTTAATGTCTGGCAACACAATTATAATCGATCCGGAGGTAAGTTTCCATTTCTTTACTGTTTCTTTTGACAATGCAATGTTTGTGTCGTACAGGCCTCGTCTAGGCGTGATGCAGAAGTGGCCCGTTCCGCCGAGAGGATGGAGCGGTCTCGTATCTCAGCTCGTGCTTATTTCGGAGGCACGTTGCTACCGGAAGCCGATCAATCGTCTCCTGCAATGACATCTGCCGATAAAATACGTCGTTGGATCATCAGACATAGTTGGAAGGAGTGCGAAGTGTGCGGTTCCGTTCTCCCTTGCATCATGACACCCGGAATCATGACTGGACGCGTGCCGCCAGCACCGAGATGTCCTTGTCGTCGTTCTGGCTATCGTATCCCCAGGTTATCGGATTGGCCAGACGTTTTACGTGGTCTAACGCGTGCCGATCACGATGTTTTGGCATTCTATCGTCTGTTTTACGGTTCCTCGCCTCGTCAACAACACGGATATCGAGAGAAGAACGGTCCTGTGAGAGCTTGTCTCGTTTCCGAATCTGTACAAGACAGGTTGGAGGCAATCGACGATCCTGTCATACGAGATCGCTTGGACGCGGCATATCGCTACCTCTTGCAATGCCCAGACAGCGCCTATGGGTTAATGGATTCTCATCATCGCGACGGAATTCTGCCGTCGCGTCTCTCGGTTGGAAGGCCATGTCGGGTAACGCAATTATAGAGTCGTCAGAACAGGCTGCCAATAGATGTCAGCCATACTCTTTTCAGTTTCATTATGTGGAGACCGGTCTGTGGCCGCTCCTCTATCCTTTCAAGTGGCAATGCGAGTCTGCTGTCGAAGACGAAGGAGCTCGAAAGAGCGCCAAGGGAATGTACTGCCTCAAACTTACGTGTTCCGTTTTCGATTACTGCGGGATGTTTTCCTTGCTGAGGTATCAATACGACAGGTGCGTAGGGACTTTTTTCCTCGTATTACACATCGATATGTTTCTATATGTTGCCAGATGGATCTACAAGACGGTGACGGGCGCGTTAAACGCTGCCGGTAGCTTTCATTGCTCGCCTGCACGCCCGCTAGACAGTAAGACGTTCAGTCCCACGTACTGGGAATGGGAACTAAGTTATGTTTTGGACGCTGTCAAACAATATGGAATGCCGGATATCTTTATCACCATTTCGCCGTACGAATGGCAATTTCCGGACAACGAAATACTTCTCGAGCGTTTTGTGACTCTTGGACGTGGCCCGACTGGTCTCGCAGCTATCGAATCTTTGCATCAAGCACATGTTCTCGAAGAAATCCTTCGCAAGTATGTTTCTGGAAAACAAAAGCACCATTGGACCAGACACTTACTGCGCAACACCCGGACCGGTGCTAACAACGTTCACACCTACTTCTATAGCCAAGTATCGTTTTTCCTAAAACTTCACGGCGTCATGTATATTCATGTGCTTTTTTACGACAGATTCGAGTTTCAAAAGCGTGGAACACTGCACGCGCATTATATTGCCTGGTTGGAGGACGTTTCTTCTCTAGATATATCGGATCTATCTGCGGATCTGCCGCAAGAAGACAACGATTTTGCGGCGTTGGTGTACACTGTGCAAAAAAGCAATAAACGAGTTGCTGGCATTCAAGTTCACGACGGCCCCTCGCAAGTAGAAACCGTTTCTGACGTTCCTACCCTTGTGTTGCACAGATCTCAGGCCGCGCACCGACTGAACTTGCGCGTGTACTCTGAAACTCTGTTACGTACATTGCGGTGTGCCATGGACGTTCAGCTCAGCGACGGCAATAACATGCTAATGAAGTACGTCGCTGGCTATGTTTCGAAATTTCGAGAAACATCGGTTCCGCGAGACGTTCTCTTCAGCGATTTGGAGCCTAACACTATCGCCTATCGATATCTTAATCAACTATGTCCTGACGAGCCCGAAATGATACTGACTCTGGCCGACGTCAAAATGGCCTATACCTGTTCGGATATAAAAGGTATCTGTTACCGACGTTGGAACGTGCCCGTGAGGATAAGGTCGTTAAGGCATATATGTCTCGTCCGTTATTCGAAGAAAACATGACGATGTATGAATACCTACACCGGTACACGGTTACTGATGACCGTGGTCATCGACGCAGGTCGCAAAAACACATTGTGGTTGGATTCAAATTCCTCGATATGTTCACCGATGGCTATTTCTTTCAAGACGCAATGTTAAACACTCCCTTCAGGAACTTGGACCACTTGGAATTCAATGTCTTTCAACGTATGCCTCAAGACATACGTTTGTTCTCGTTCGCTGTTCACAACAGAGCATCGTTCTGGCAAGACGAAGACGCAGTGAAACGCCTTTGTAATGAACTTGGATGCAAGAGATATTACAGGGTTACTTTTTGCGCTTATCTGGACAGTCTCTTTGCCGTTTGGCGGCGTTATTTCCATATGGAAATTTCTCATTCTGCTCTCGACAATCAAGATTACAGAGACCAACCGAGTACGTCTTTGTCGCCACATCAGACCGCGTTCGTCAACACGGTAGTGGAAAGATTGAGATGCTTCTCCGAGAGGGATGACGGAGCCGTCGAAAACCAAGACGAAGAAGACGGATTCGATGCACCGTATTTTCTACTCTGCGGCGAGCACGGAACAGGTAAATCGTATTGCTTGTCGGAGATCATAAAACGGGCCGTCCGATTGGCTTCCAAGATCCTCGTGGTTACGCCTACCGGTTTGTTAGCTACAACGTACAAAGCCTTGTTCGGAGACGACATAACGGCAGACACCGTCCACGCATCGTTTCGTTTGGCTTCAGGCGTGGAAGGTCATCGTGCAAACGTAAACTGGAATATACGTCTCTTCGATCTTATTCTGATGGACGAGATCTCGATGGTTTCCATAGTCCATGGAGATCACATTTCATCGACACTCGCGTCTTTAAGTCAACATTGTGTCGTCGTACTTTGTGGCGATCAATACCAACTTCAGCCGGTACCTGTCGACGGTTATGTCGGCAGCCTTTTCGATCACCGACAATTGATGGGACGTTGCAATAAAACTCGTTTGCGCTGTCAATTTCGTACGAGAGATGACGAACTGTCGGACTTTCTGCGAATTTGTCGCTTGAGAACGCCGTCTACGTTGGAAATACGTCAATTCGCATCCGGGATCGTTATTTTAGACGACGATTTTCCATCTGATGAAGACTTGATTCGTGTGCATGATGAATACCCGGAACATGTTGTTCTTTCATTTACCCGTAATTCGGCCAGGCGGTTCAATGAAGTCGTTCGCAATCATGCTCACAAGGGTGTTTTTCCTGTCAAAATGTGTCGTTATCCAACTGCTGACAGTCAGCTACGACCTGTTTATGAAGGCATGCCGATCATGTTGACGGAGAATCGAAACAAGAAGCGATCGTTCGTCAACGGTCAAATTGGTCGGATACACAGTGTCATCGCTAATACCATATTGGTAGAACTGCCCGATGACAGAGTGATACGCGTGTATCCAATACCAAACCCCGAAGGTTTTATTTTCCTTCCATGTTGCGGTACGCCGGTACCATTCACAAGGCACAAGGTCAGACGTTGTCGTCCGCGATCCTCTGGTTTGATTCTAGCAACCTGAGCCCCGGTTGCGCGTATGTAGCCATGTCTCGTGTCAGATGCAAGGACGATCTTCGTTTCTTGATTACGCCGACGATACGTCACTTCAAACCCGCGTGTCAAACTGACGACACGCGTTGACGACACTGTTGTTACCTTGTATTTTAATGATCCGTTTATGTCACTTAAATCCTGGTTTGGCGATGTAGCCGGCAGGATATCTATGTCGTATATTCTTTGGGCTGTCATATCTTGTTGCATGTTTCTTCTATAACTGTCAGTGGCTGCTTGCTTCAGTGCCTTTATCGACCTTTAATTTTTACTTAAATTCCTCTCGTATTTGCTCCTGTACTCTCTTCATGATGTTTGCGTTGTTGCTGTTGGTTTATTTTCTTTAATGTTGCTGTTGGTTTACTTTCTGTAATGTTACCTATCTCCTTGCTCAAAAACATGTGGTAATATCTGTTTTATGTTTCGGTCCATGTTATCAGTTAAACTTGCGTACCATGCGATGCCGTCTTTCATTTTCGAATATGTCGTTAGTTTGGAGTGACTTATTTGCAGTATCACACTTCCTATAATCATTTACGATTTTATTTGCAGATACTCGTGCTTAACGTTAGAATGGCTAGCTCTGTGACTAAAACTGACGACGGCAAAGTTGCTGAAAATGTGGAACGTGAAGGCGCTGTTGAATGGTGTCAGCAATTTCCAAAAGACTTTCTTCGGATGTATGGTCGATCGGTACAACGGGAAGACATCACTGATGACAAGTTCGATGCAAGGGTTGATAACTTTAACTGTGAATGGCTGTCAAGGCCATCTGTAGCCATGTGTGAATTTACCGAAACTTTAGCCAGCAATCATGATTTCGGAAAACCGCTAAAGGAATTGCTCAACAATGCGGCATATGATACCTACCAGGTACATATTGGACACATACTAAGTCAGGTTCAGCCGCCGTGGGTTAGTCCGGCTAATCCCGAAAACGAAGTGACTCTTAGCCTTGCTGATGTTCACGAACGGATGAACAACCTGAACCTGGATCAAGTACTTGACTATGAGAAATCACCGTTTCTTCAACGGTACATCGAAGTTATGATGGAAGCCGGGAATGTATTATATCTGAACGGCATTCACATTTTGGCATCGAGTTTCCTACTCCGAAACAAAAACAAGTGGGCAGGTAAGCTTAGGGCCCATGTCGACAACGATGAGTTTAAAACAAATGCAACCACTGAAAACCTTGCAAAAAACTTGTATCGTGGATATGTCATTCGTAAAGGCATGAATGACACAACGCATGTGTCTCCTGAACACTCCGCACCGGCTACGGTTACTTCTCCCGTCCGGAATGCGGCTGAAACGGTTCCGGTTCCGATACTGGTTGGTTCTGATATAGAGCCGATCGTAGATGCTATTCAAACTGCTTCATGCCGACCAAGCCAATGCGCAGCAGGATCCGGCTGCTCAAAATGCCGTCCAGACACCGAGCCAGTTGCTGGACCTTCTGTTACAAAGACAAGAAAAATAGGCACACGGAGTGATAGCATGCAATGTCTTGCTTGTTTTACTTACTCTTGTTCGTCTTTTGTCGTATGTTGTGGCTTCGTGTTTTTAGCGTATGCTTCTTCCTTGTTTTTTCGTAGCATGTTCTGGCTTTGCTGTAATCACGTTGTCCGTACTAATGGCGCTCATTTTCTTTCCAGAAAAAAATAGAGATGTCATTTAATTACGTTAAAGTTGCGTGTCACTTACGACCTATGCAATATTCACAGCGATGCGGAAGCTTCCGCAACGTTGAACTGTCGAAAACTAGGAACGACAAGCTCGTATCACACGAATCTAACCAAAGGTATGTCAGATATTTTCTTTTAGCTCGCTTTATTACATACTTGTTTTTATTTCCATTTCGCAGGTTTTCACGACGTCCGCTGACTTGTTTTTATTTCCATTTCGCAGGTTTTCACGACGCCCGCTGATGGCGGTGAACTTTGATGGTGACCAAAAGAAAACAAAAGTTGTTTTCGTCTTCAAAAGTAAGACGGTTCGTATGCTTCTCGCCTTATTCGATAGGCAAGTATCGTTATTCTGATGGTACCTCTATTTCCAGATAATCGTGCGTTTCCTCGCAGGAGACCTCGTCGGAATTGTCGTTGAATAGTTTTTTGCATATTTTCATTTCTATCTTTCAAGTAAATAGTTCGTTTTTAATATATCGTTATCATTGTGGCCTTTGTCTCTTGTGATTCTTTGTCATGATGCGTTGAAATAGACAGTTTCGTTGAGAAGGTAGCGACGGTATGTTAAACCTTACCGGCAGGGTAACGTCTTATTATAGCTACCGTGCCCGAAAGTGTTGCGTATCGTCTCACATAGTTATCGTTTACACGGTTAGTAACGTGATTTCAATACGAACAACTTGCAGGTCATATAGCTTCGTGCAAAAGCGATATGGTCTACGAAGTCATACTTATTGATTCACTTGTGCGTTGACAGAAGGCAAATACTTCGACGGAGGAGCGGATAACGTCTGAAGTGTACAAATCAGGTGTGACGTGCTGACGTAGATAGTATCGACAATAGGGCAAAATTCAGCGCAGCATAGTTCAAAGTACACCCATACGACGCCGCATTTTTCCATATTGAATCACGTATTTGTCATTGTATGATCGTCGAGTTCAGCGCGACGAATAGCGATAGAGCAGGACTCTAGAAGCGTATCGTGTCTTATGCGTATACTGAACGATGCGATCGACCTGAAAGTCTGCCATGGGATGTAGTTCGACGATTGGGTGCCACAAACAGACATCCCATGCACCTCGGGCGGGCACGTAGTGGTTGTGACGTCATAATCGAGTAAAATCCGTTATTACATGTTTCTATGTAGTAGCTACAGTGTTATATCTACTTATTTAGTTTCATACGTTTCTCTTTATTGTATCATTACATAATTACGTTTCTATGTAGTAGCTACAGTGTTATATCTACTTATTTAGTTTCATACGTTTCTCTTTATTGTATCATTACATAATACTTCTTAACTTTTCTAGCATCCCCCACTTTCAGACCTCGTAGACACTTCATTTTGGTGTCATTAGAAAGGTCTCAAAAAATTCTCTTCGACGTGTTCTTTGTCAAGTAGATTCGTCAAGTAGTTTTCGAGTAGTGGCTTTGTAAAGTAGTTTCAACCTCGTGAATGCTGTAGACTTCATTTTTGTATCGATCATTACTTGTTGCAAGAACAATCTTCAGTACAAGTATCAAGTAGATTCGTCAAGTAGTTTTCGAGTAGTGGTCGTGTAAACTAGTTTCAACGTAGTTTCAACGTTGTGAGTGCTATCGACTTCATTTTTGTAGCGTTTTCGCGCATCGTGCGGACGGATTTTCCGGTTGTGCGCGGCTTTCATTGAAAACGCGCCAGCAGGGTGGGGGGTATAAGCGCGGTGCGTTTTCGCGCATTGCGTGGACGGTTTTTTCGCTTGGGCGTGGCTTTCATTGAAAACGCGCCATCAGTGTGGGGGGTGGTAGCGCAGCTTTGCGTGGGANCCTCTGGGGTCTGCTTACGTTTCGGTGGTTAAGTTCAGTCAGTTTGTGGATGTGAGGGTGGATGAGTTTGCGTTATTACAGTCAAAGGCGACACCATATCTGCGTCAGCGTTTTTCAGGTCGCGTAAGAGCTAGTCGGGCTTCATTTTTTCGAGTACCTTCTTCCAATATAGGTTTTTCTTCTTCAATCAATGGTTCAGTAGCATATTCATTTTCATGTTTTTCGTTATTAGACATTAAAATGGACACCGTAATTAGAGCTTACGACAATAAAATTAATATTACGATATATCGGAACAGTCGAGTTGCAATTGCAAACTTAATTTTGAAGGATGGATTTTACGCGCGTTGGGTCGTGGAGGGCGACAGCCAAGTTACTCTAAACGAAGATGGGAGACTGAAGTANAAAGTACTTCCGGAATGTCCATTTCACTCAAACGTGTCGTACCCGGCGACACTTCAGTTGTTGCCGGAAGACTTTCATTCAGATCGGCAATTCAAAGTCATAGACTTTCAGGACAACCTGTTCCTTGCCACTCAGTGGCAAGGCCGCCAAACTGTAGCCGGCCTCGTATTTCACGACCACTTTCAGGCCTTGGGACATGTGTATTAAGACAAACAGGTTGAGAATATGCCATCCGGGCTTAAACAGCCCGGCATTCTAAAAGTAGAGAAGAAGCCTTACGACAGCGTCGTAAGGCCGGTCTTCCGTGCCGGTGGCCCTCCGGTGTATTGGAGGCCAAATCAAGTGGCGACGCAGCCGCAAGCACCGCAGCTTGCGGCTATTCGGCCCCTGGATGGAGTGGCAGCAAGGCCAAAAAGAATTATACGAGCTCCAGTCCGAATGAACTTGTAATTGGACAGATACTTGTTTCTTTAAATTTCTTTTCTCTCGCTATTTGAAGTACCTTTCGTCATTTAATTTTTCATGCATTTTACCATCTTTTTCACTTAAACCAAGTTAAATTTAATTATTTATTTTGGCCACCTTTGTTATTATCATGTATTGCGTTATGTGTCGTTCTTATTTTTTTTTGGCCACTTGGTTCCAATATTTGTC
>ATSW01013663.1:0-11606 GCA_000444245.1 Botryllus schlosseri | reverse complement strand
TTTAACTGCAACAAAAACTTGCCCTAGTAATAATGTTCTGCGGCCGGCGGCGCCTTTTTCTGGTAAAATGCGGTCCGTTACGCATAGGAATTTCAGAACACCTGGTCTAGAGAGTTGTAATTTAATATATTTGATTCGATATAGTTGAATACTACTATACCGTCTCTATCATTCGTATCAGTAATTAAACGATGTCCGGGAATTACGATGGTAATATAATTTGAAGATGAAAAAACCATACATTTGGAGTGCAGTTATACCGGAAACCGAGATAAGGAAGGACAATGCCGGGGATTTTCACCCCAGTAGTGAGCCCTGACTCTATTTTCAGTGGGCCAAGGAGCTAACATGGTATAACGTAATATGATCTTATGGAAAAATAATTCGACAAGTAGATAGAAAATTGGCCCAAGCTATTCTTATACGATTGTGACATCATTTTGGTTGCAATTATGTCTGCCCTGGTTCTGTGTTATCACTGGATATTTGTTGAACAGTTGAGCAATTAGAAATGTTGTTGCTTGTGGTATTGATGGTGTCTATTGATGTTGTAACAACTGTTGGGTACATGCTCCTTCATGTCCTGTTTCGATACCAATGTACACATCTCGATTCCACGTCTGCGATTGTCGATACGGTTAAGTTTTCTTCGGTTTAGTTTTATTATTTTATGAGACTAGTTATTTCGCTGAAAATGCGGTACAGACCTACGCTGTACTGCAGGGGTCCTCAACACGCGCCCCGCCGACGCTTATTTACATCCGGCAGCATCTGTCATCACGAAAGCAATTACTACTGACATGGTACCGTCACATAGTAATTTAGCTAGCTACGGGACCGTAACTGCCGCACCCAAACCCCCAATTTGGGGGGGGGCGAGCTCGAAGGGGGCCAAAACTTATTTCGTGAATAAGGATAAATTATTGAGTATTTTTTGAAAATTTGTGCAGCTTTTTAAAAAAAAATTCGCACTCGGTGCGATTTCAAGTTGCCAAATATTTTCTTTATTGGGTACTCTTCAACCAATAAAAAATACTCAAGATTTATAGGAATAGGCCTATCGGCGTTGGCCATTACCGCGCCACGACACTCCAAGATATAAGGTTTTAGGCCATGCAGCATGCGACTCCAGGAAAGGTGCCAGAATGATCAGCAGCGAGAAAACCTTGGCATAGAAGGACTGCGCTTATGCTGATACATATAGGTTTAATTGTACATGGGCGCCTAAATGACTTGCGCCGGATGTTCCCGTCTTGGCAATCTGAACCTCACAAGACAAAGACCATCCCGCAGGGAAAAGTTATATGCCAGTGAAGAAATACCAATTTGAAATCGTGTTCGTCTTTTAGTTTAGTACGTTTATGCGATTCTATATTTTTTGATATAGCGGAGGTCACGAAATAACATCATGTAACGAAGTCATACCATCGGNTCCGCCCGCCCNAAGATGTTGAATTATTATTTACGCNCCCTACAATTTCCAAGNCACCTCANTCAGCTCTNCCAGTAAATCTGATTACGCNAGCAGAGAGNACAAGGAATTGAGAGCAATATATATGCAATTCCCGATCTTATTGACCGATTTTATTATGAATTATTGAAAANTTTCGNGCCTTGCGCGTGCTCANTAAATTGTANAGCTAATTTCGNGGTAAAAGCGAACAACGTGATGGGTGGGTCGGTTTATCACCNTATTGGAGCCNAAGACCCAAGTCTTNTTNGGGGGCCTGATGATGTGCTGTTTCGTTCCTGCCAACAGGTATACGCCCGAAGATATTTAATTAATTATTATTGAGTGGTCCTACCTTTTCAAACACACCTCTCTCCGCTCTACCGGTAAATCTGGTTACGTGAGCAGAGATAGGATAAAAATGATAGCAATATATATGCAATTTTCGATCATATTGACCGATTCAATCGTGGAATATAGAATTTTTCGCGCATTGAGTGGTCAGCCGAGAAAAGCTTACTCAGTAAACGGCCCCCAATATATATGATAAGTAGCGGTAAACAGCGTATAGCAAAAGGGGAGTCGAAAATTGCTGTCGAAAATTGAATACCTCCTGGTATGCATCAACATGAATCATATGAATCCAACTAGGTACCTTCCGCGTAGCTCAATTCGCACCTTTGGACAATCATTGCGAACGAATTACGATCGTTTTCACAACTACTTACTTACTTACTTACTTACTTGAGTAGAATAAAAGTCAGTCTATTCTCCTTCAAGTAGTTCTAGGTTGCTCATGGAAGAAGAACTTCTACTCGTACTTGAGTGCATTTTCTCGTCGCCACTTCTACTTCTACTTGAATAGCTTTCTTGACTACTTTGACCACCTCAGGTTGTTGGCTACTGTATGACTTGTTTATGGGGTAATATCGGTAGTAAGTTTAATTACCCGTTTTACGCTCTGCTCAATATCGATGTATCAATAGTCGGACGCCGAATACATTNTNAGGTCTNGCCTTGGCCTTGGCCTTGGTTGCATTTTATGATANGNCGATAAGGGGGNAGCGAAAGTTTTCAGTANCATNAAGNGGGCGTGTCTAAAAATGTTTGAGAACCANTGGNTNAGGGNTTCCCCACAAGATCAAGCTTTACGTGGAGATGGTCTTTCAGCTGGTANCGTATCTCGCTAGCCCCAANATCGAGTCCTTATTCGCTGAAAAGNGTTTCCAGTATTGTGTACAGCTCAGACTTCAAAATAAAATGAAATTATTGATAATGATTGTTTGTTGTATTTTGTATTCCTTTGATAAAATATTACTTCTTTTATGGTCACTACGCCCATTACCTAAATTATGTAGTACGGCGTTGTACTGACGTAGAGTTTAAAAGCGAGGGTTGCCTAGTTGATACCGATATTGAATTCATGCGGCCCGGGGCCGCTGCGAAATTTGAAAAGTGGCCCACCACCCGTTTTGAGTTGGCGACCACTGGNGTACACTGATATATCACTTTACGGAAATGATAAGCTGGAATTNGGAATATGACGTCNCCTGACGTCATAGGTTCACGTTCGGTCGTTCGCGTTCACACCAATCTGAACCTTTCATGGGTTGACACCATCTCTACTATTCAGCTCTTTCATCNCACCATCTCTGTTTTGNTTNTTGGTGACTCANTATTTGAGTGTTACAATCNCGACACNCCATGACCGGCATGAACAGATCACGAAAAGGAAAGAAAAATTACGACGAAAACTGGATTTTCAACTCTGCGTGGAACAATAGATTTGCTTTCACGGGGATTTANAGTTTAAAACAACACCACTGACAGTTTNATCTGAAGTCTCAAAAACATATATCCAAATGGCCCACCTGATCTCANAAAAGAAATGNTGCTAGTGTCAANCCCANCAATTCATATTTCGAGGCAGTAACGTTACAGAGGCATTGNTCAAAATTGCTTGGAATATCGCTAAAGCCAAGAAGTCCGATGAAGAAGGTGGAAATTTAAGAAAGACTGTGTGAATCAGTTTTCCGAATTTTATAGAGTCCTCATTTCTTAATTAAAAATATGGCAACCCTAGTTGATGGACAAATACCTACTGGGGTTGTAATATTTCTAGTTTAGTGGTAGTTGCGGCTTTCAAAAAGTGAGTAGTTTTAGTTCTATTTTTACGTTATGAAAAATAGTGATCGACCAACTAGAACAGGGACCGGCGAAATACGGCCCGCGGGCCGGATCCGGCTCGCGGACAGTTTCCTGACTCCTGGGAAATTCCCCACTGCTTGCTTAAACGTTAAATTTTAGTGACTGCATGTTATTATTGGGCCGATTTAAAAAAAAACTAAAACACGGAAGATTTTGATCCAAAAAAAATCAAAATTTTGACCAATTTTTGACCTAACGTATGCAAATTAGGTATTTCCCATATATTGTAATAATTATATTACTTATCTTCATTTCTGACTGGAAATGTCTGTCCTTACGAAGTAGTTCGGCATGAAACCACTTTTTTGAGTCAAAAACTGAGACATTTTAAAATGAAAAAACTTTATTGAATTGAAATCTGACAGCATGAAGAATTCCAGTAACTAAATCACGTATGATGGTAGAAATAATTACAATTTGTTGTAGTACAACGAAAGATACTTTTCCTACATCCTCGGGTAGAAAGTGTATTTCCCTACTTAGTAGCTTGTCAAGAATGGAGAAAGGACGTTCAACAGCAGCAGCTATTGGCTGACCACACTGAAGTTGCGCGTATACTGCTGGTGACACACCGTGTTGCTTCATTTTGACAATGGTGTCTACATCACAATTTTTCATCATGCGCTCCTTGGTATAAGAGCAATGCACTGCCGATGCAGTCTTGCTTGAGTTGGGATATTGCGATGGGTTAAGCATAACATCATGACAACCTATTTGATTCGTTGAATTGTTTTTGATTCACAATGAGCATAGAATGGGCCGTCTATAACGGTAGGTCGATAAAGTTGGCTACAAGCTATAAAATGTCAAATGATAAGTTCACCGACAGTGCAAAATCTACGATACAAACGAAATGCGGGTTGCGATAGTTTTTGACTTTGTAAACAATTTTGTCATATTTTGACCTAACGCTACAATTCTGACTAAATTCTACACTTTTTTGACAGGTAAAAAAAAATCGCCTTATTTATTGTATACGTGTGTGTGCAGCGTGTGAGAGTGGAGCTTACGCGTAAGTTCATTGAAACGAGAAGACTTGAACTGTCGGCATTTATAATGTACTCAACGCCAATGAATTGATATCTTGGTAAATTTGGGGTACCGGGCTTAGCAAACGCCTGGAAATCTTAATTAAGGATTGCACCGTGTGTTAATTGATCAGAGAGAAGCAGACATGGTGACGCCTCTATGACAATTTTGTTTCCATATCCACATTGTCTTCGTCATTATCGAGTAGAAATGGCGTCCAAGTGACATTGCTGTCGTTAAAGCACATTCATTATATACGATTTATTCCTTGTATATGTGAATAAATGGGCGAATAATGTGTCTATTCAGCGATCCGGCCCACCAGGTACCTAATTTTCCTATATCCTGCCCGCCGACTGGTGAGGTTCTCCGCCCCTAATGTAGAAACCCCACCCATTTAAAACCAGACCTTTTTGAAATGCTGAATCTTTTCCGATTAAACAAAAATTATTGGGTTGGTTCGGAATTGAATATGGTTAGTTTCGATTGTTTTCAAATTCTAGTTCCCCTTTTTGAGTAGTGATCAGTAGATCTTTACAATTAACAGTTGCGCATTCCGAATATTCAGCACCTTGTAAAAATTCGTCTATCACTGAATTTCGGACCTAATCTACCTCATCAAATCCACAAATGAACATGAAACTACTGCATTTCACTGCAATGCGACTGTGAGTTGTCATAAGTCTAAACTGCAGAACGGGCTTGATAGCACTTAACACACGCTCCCTATCCTTGAATGCATAGCAACAAATTTGTCAGTAAATTTCAGTGAATTTATTTATTGTAGTGTTGAACTTGATGTTTGTGAATGAACGTTATTGGGCTAACGCCATTTCTTCAAGGACCATGAGCAAGAAAGAATATAAATAGCCGCGCTAGGCTGATAAATGAATTTCACATTGTTGAAATGTGGTTTAGTGAGATTTACTCCATCAATCCTGTCTTATATTTTGCTTCAGACCTAACACATTGGAAAAAGTATGCTCGATTTTGATTATTTGCTGCACCAGATCGGTGGTATTGGCAGATATCAAATGCGCATTTTCCTGATGATTTCTTTCTACGCAATACCATCCGGTTTGAATACACTATCGCCCGTGTTCATTTCGTACTCGCCTGCGTTCAGGTAAGAACTTGCTGTAATTTATGTAACTTTTGTCATGACTGATATATGCATTTATCTGGTGCAAGTTGTCTATGGCTGCTTAGTTGTCCAACAGCGACCAGCGAAATTAAGGGAAATCATTGTAATGCCGACTGGTTATGGTGCTGTTTTATATAGTTTTTACATTCGTTGCGAATTCGAAAAATTATCATACTCAAGTTTTCAAAAAATTCTTACACTCTTACACCAATTCCTTTTGTGAACACAGGCATTAAGATATCGTTCACATTCCATATGATTACAGCGTTCGAAATGCGATTGTTCATAGTTGAGCAAGTAATATCTGTTAGGCCAGGGGTCACCAACTCGAAACGGGTCGCTGGCCACGTTTCAAATTTCGTAGCGGCCGTTGGCCGCATGAATTACAGATCGGTATGAAATAGACAACCATGTTTGAACAGTTTTACGCTGCGATATCTAACATAAGCGATTGGCATAGTGACCACTAAAGAAGTCATATTTTATTAAACGAATACAAATACACCATAAATCATTATCACCAAATCCATTTTATTTTGAATTCTGAGCTGTGCAGCACGACACCTGGAAACGGGTTTCAGCGACTAAGGAATCGATATTGGGGCTAGCGAGGTACGTCACTAGCTGAAAGACCATCGCTACGTAAATCTTGATCTCGTGAAGCGGTTTTCTGAGCGCCTCGGTCTCGGCAGTGTTTGAGCAATTGCACGTCAATATGCTCGCGCCCATTCATATCAGCTGATTCTTCCTCAGTGGAATGCTGTTGCCATAGCCAAAGCAGTTTTAGCTAGTGACGAATAGTGATGTTGGGGAGAAGAAAATAGCTTATTCGAAACAAAAACAACAATATGTTGAAACTGTAGTCAATTTCGGCATATTTAAAAATGGTGTTCTTAGCTTTTTTTCCGAAATATCAAATCAAGTCGCGGGCCGCAAAATATGACCTTGCCGGTCACTTATATGGCCCGCGGGCCGCGTGTTGGTGACCCCTGTGTTACGCCCATAGCATTCAGAAGTCTATATAATACTCTAATGCTCAATCAATCTACATGTAATATCTGATGACATATCGAATTAAGTTCATTTTTATTGCCGACATCACTTTGATAGTAGTCGATTACAAACACTCACTCTTACTCGGTAGTGTATATATACATCCCTTTAACTGTTTAAGCGACTCATGGACTCATGTTCAGAGGTGGTCAAAGTAGTCAAGAAAGCTACTCAAGTAGAAGTAGGAGTAGCGACGAAAAAATTTACTCAAGTACGAGTAGAAGTACTTCTTCCATAAGCAACCTAAAACTACTTGAAGTCGAAGTAGAATTGACTGACTTTAAATCTACTCAAGTAAGTAAGTAGTTTTGAAAACAGTCTTAATTCGTTCGCATGGACTGTCAAAAGCTGCAAATTGAGCTATGCGGATAGTGCAGAGAGCTTGATTCGTATTGATGCATCCCAGGAGGTATCAATTTTCGACAGAATAAGCATTTGTCCGCATCAGGGAATGCAAATTATAGTATTGATATGAAAATGCAATACTAACCGTTTGTTTACTAAAAGACCCAGTTTAGAGAATATCATGGCATGGTGCCCTACCTGATAATATAAGGCCCCCAGTTTAGGCGAAGAGCAATACGGAGAAGCTGTATCGGATACGGTTTCAACACTTTGCGCGATTAGTATACGTTAATAACAAATAATGTGGATCGTAAAACATATACTAAGTGTTGCTTTATTTTCGGAAACTAGACACATTACTGCACTTGCTTTTATACTTCAACATGTATGTTCTGCAGACAAAAGAACTGAAAGTAAGCAAAACTCAATGTATGATACTCGGAATTGAAAGTGATATACAAACAAAATAATATACAAACTGAAAATAGCGAAAAGTAAGTAAGTAGATCACAAAATATTACGAAGTAAAAGTAGAAGAAGAGAGAATCAAATCTACTTGAGTAAGTACCAAAAGTAGAGGAAAACTACTTGAGTACTTCCAAAAAGTAGAAGTACTTCATTCCTGACCACCTCTGGTCATGTTACAATTGATCATTCACCATGTTATTATTGTAGTCAATGATTTAGATCCGTGTTTTTCAACCTTGTTAAGCTCCGGTGGCACTTTTTTTTGTAAAATAAATTTCATTCGCAGAAACTAAGGGAAAATTGTTAGACAAAAAGAAGATGAAGATACTTAACAAGATTTTGTTCACGAGTTAAACAAATTGGCTGCCATGTAGCTTAAGCTATCAAGTGTTTCATTAAAAAGGCCACTTTTATCGCTCGTTTTGATTTCAACAATTTCACTAAAACCCTTCTCAGCCAAAAAAGTTGTTGGGTTTTGTACAAGAACGTCCGCCAGTGATTGAATGACCAGGTCCTAAAATCTATCCAAGATAAAGCGTGTTTGTGGCGAGTGAAAATTGCTTGCTGGCAGAAATCGTTTTTGAGAGCTGACGCAAAGGTCCCGGAGGCTCCAGTTTGTCGAAAGTCTAAAAAACTCACAAGTTTGTGTTGAAGCTTTTGCCTTATTTTCTGGAAAATATAAGGTCCAAAACGATCAAGGGGAGAAGGCATAATAGAGTTCGCTACCTTGCGATACGTTGCTCCAACTTGTCTTCTGATTCTATTCGATCTCCCATTTTCTGTCTCGTGAGTAAATGAGAAGGGCAAATAATCTCACGGTACTGTGTGTTCTGCTCTTTAGCTTAATCTAACTTGAGAATTCATAACAGTTTCATAACGATAAAGCAGCTTTTTAGACTACTATAAAAATCGGAGATTTTGTAGCATCTCGCGACCCGAGCCTCATTCATGAAAACGGATTCATTTTTAATATTACTGTAGTGTACTACGATTTTACGGATATGTATCACATACAGAACGCGCACACCACACTTTTATACCCAGCGCAGCTCTACAAAACATGTCTGACGGTCGCGATTTCAAATTATGGTGAATTAAATTCCTCTACGTGTCGCAGTTGTACTACTGTGCTCAGATTGCAAGAACGGGACTTATCCGTGCCGACAACGGAGCATATCCATATCGAAAGGTTTGGACATCCAGCATCGGTCATTTTTTTGGCCAAGGTTTTGCCGCCGCTTATGTTTCAGGGACCTCATTTTATCAGTGGTTTTTTGGCCAAAACTTTACGTCTTATTCATGTACCCCGACGCAGAGGTGGTTTGTAGGGATGGTGTGAACGTGAGGTTCACGTTCGCGTTCTGTGTGTGAACCTCGGAAATTTTGAGGTTCGCGTTCACAACAGAACCTTGGTAGGTTCTGCACTGTGAACCTTTTTCATATATTGCAATTTTCACTTCATTCGAACATCTTTGGTTCAAATTTATTGCATTTAAACTACGGGCCACTCTATGCATGGCGCAGGCAGCATAAAAAATCAATGCTAAACGAGCATGCCCTTTGACAATCTCAAAAATTTTACTTGCATTATTGTTACAAAATTTTGCTCGAAATATCCAGTTTTTGTTTGTGAATATTTTGTGACTCTTTGATCTGAGCTTGACTCGCAAGCACATAACATCAAGAGCGAAATACACTGCATGTAGTCTGCGAATGATGCTTATTCAACCTATCAATGAGCTTTATATCGTTTTCTGATGCAAAATCTAGAAGGCGTACGGGGTCAATCTGCACTACATATGTTTACGGTATCATAAAAACCAAATCCGTGCGATTGGGGTGTTGGCTACTGTTGTATAACTTGTTAATGGGGTAATATTGGTAGCAAGTATAGAAACCTGTTTTACACTCTGCTCAATATCCATGTAGCAATACTCAGACTCCGAATACATTGTTCGGTCGGGTTGAGACCGTTTAGGCGTAAGCTTATATTCCCTTAAGATATTGATTTTATAGGAATATTTTATCATTTGATTGCCTCAGTTGAAACATTTGGCGACGTTTAAAACGTCAATATGTACTTCAGCACTGTGCCATTATGTGGGCCGAGTCGTCGCTAGGTATCGTGTAATGTACAATACATTAATATAGGCAATCACTTAATTGAAATAAAGGGTTGAAATTAGAAATATGACGTCACGTGACGTCATGAGGTTCACGTTCGCGTTCACACAGAACCTTTCAAAAAGGTTCGCGTTCACACGAACCTGAACCTTTCAGAGGTTCACACCATCCCTAGTGGTTTGCCTCGAAATGAATGAGTCTCATAGGCCTCAACTCGCTCGTTATTTCATCCCAACGGTCTTCGACCACGTTCTCCTGAAAAACCTATCGGACAAATCTTATCATGAATTCTCATGATAAAGTCACATTATCTGCGTGTCTCGCTTACTGGCTACAGTACCCAACACAGTGACCTTAAATATGTAAAAACTGAACAGTTCCTTCAGTTGCTGTTGATAATTTAAGTAAGATATAGGCTTGGTAATCCTGACGATATTTTCTTGGCCAAACTCTGCAGTTATTGCTAGCCTTCACGTTGCAAATGGAAGTACCGTATTAACCATTGCCAGCGCGGGAACAATTGTGACCTGCGCCGGCTTGTTGTTGTTGTTTGGGGTATTCATGGTGTTTGTCGACTACAATAGTGATTTACACTAGACCAATATTCGTTATTTTTGATTCCGTAGCAGCGACTTGTAGCACGGCCCAATTCTAGGGTTTTTGTGAGACACCGCCGCGAATGATATGACGAGGAGGAGCCTAAATAAACCTCCAACACTTAGGTATAGGAATTCTGGAGTCGATCCCGGTCGGACTCGGACCCACGGCCCATTGGTATTGTAGCTGACGTGGCTATAGCTGTGGATTATACCACTACGCTATCTTGCCACACTTGCGCAGGCTGTATTAATCTTCAAGTTCATTGGTGAACACAATGATTTATCATTGATTGATGACCAGGCATCCATTGCTGCGGGAAACAATTATGCGAACTCGATTTGAGAGTTCAATTATTATGTTCTAACCCTGCAGTGCTGCCTTCTCCTAAATTTTACAAGACTTGGGTAAACCACAAGAAAAGTAACAACACGAAAACAATTCGTATATTGTTTATATGCGTCAAAAGACATCAATTTATAATCAGTGTCTTGCAAAATGGCGAAGTACTTGTGCAATCGCTAAATAGCCGCGAGCTGCAGTTTGCGCACCCCTGGATTATAGTATACATATAACCGAGATCGCTGATCACGTGATATGGCTTGAAAGAGTTGAAATGATTGCTGAAACATTAATGCGAAACCTCACAAAACGAAGGAGCAGAAGTTCTACTGTAAGCCATCATCAATACGCACACTTTGGCAGCACACGTACATCGTAGTCACTTCAATAATGGCTGATCATACACTTAGGTTACCATACGTCTTCCTATTTCGAGTTTTTTGAAAATGTTCCCCGAGGACGAATAAATGTCCTCCTTTTTGGCAATTCGTTCTCCTTTGCAGCTTTTGAAGGTAAGATATTGGAGAGATTTGAGCAGGGCTGTAACCAAGTCACAAGGCTCTGAGTCACCAGTTTATCTCACATTTATAGTTTTGACTCGAGTCAAGTAGAGTCATTTTCAATTCGCCACCGAGTCAAGTCCGAGTCCAAGTCATCGAGCAGAGGTTCGAATCCGAGTCATGGTATTATGACTCGAGTCCGCGCCCTGGTCATTGTGTTGACTGCTCAGTTTCCAGTTAAGGTCTTGATAAACCCACTTTTATAACTCTGTTTGGTGATATCGAATGGTTCACATTTATATTATACTAATTTTCCTCACATTTGGCAGTTTCTGGTCGCAGTTTC
>ATSW01013661.1:0-13554 GCA_000444245.1 Botryllus schlosseri | reverse complement strand
GAAATATGGTAACCCTACACTACGCTATCTCCCCCGTATGTTGCATTGTTCGTTGCGTTATTCAAATTCTGTACCACAAGGAACATGGTTAATTCCACACAGTGTATTCCACTCCTTTTGCAACTGCAATATATTTCATCTTATACCAAAACACATACATACACAAGACAGTGGTACACCAATTCATATTTTATATATTCAATATTATTCGAATTTTGAACAGCATTTGGCGTTCTCGGTCGAGACTAATCACAACTTCCCAAATTAATCCTGCGGCCATTTTCCGATTGAGGAAAGAAGAAGTAAAGCAAGTAATATGGCTCTGAAATCTGTTGTGACGAAGTAGATGCAGTCTGTAATCAGAACCTTGTTGATATATTTGTAAATAAGTACGGGGGGGGGGGGTGGCACATTTCTTTCAAAAGAAACCATACAATGACAATTGAATCGCTGGTTTCAGGACTTTGCCTTGAAGAAAATTCACTTGAACCCAACTTCACTAGAACCATGGGTAACTGGTGTAATATCTAAAAGACAGCATCAATTTTCTGTTAAATTAAAGTTCCAATTCTTTGTTTTGAGTCGCATACTTTTGTCATTATTACATTCTTGGTCGATTTTGATTGATTGATTGATTGAAAGTTTGCTGGTCTGTACAGTTTTTTTTTGCATGTTACCAGTCTGCAAGTAGAATAACCACGGACGTACCCAACAGTCAATAATGATTGTCCTGTAACGGCAAAAACCCATGTCCTTCAGGCAGTAATCGGAGAACAGGCCAGCTACCATTCCTTTGTGCCTCACAACGGATCCGTATTGCTGCTCGGCGAGTCTTGCGTGTATGCCACTAAAGTGCGGCAATGGAATGACAGAATACGGACGTCCCTCGGATGGCCGAACGGACACCAAAGAGCGCTGGAACTCGCCATGTCTTTCTACAACGGCACGGCCATGTCTGTTGTCGGTGTGTATTACAATTAGTGTGCGTTTTCTGCCTCAAGTCTAATCCTTCTACCCTTCGCTAGGTCTGACGAGCGATGTGGATCAGCGGCATGCCTTGGTTTCGGAGAAGGTAATTGCGGTTGATGGCAGTGGTTTGGTGGGTTGCAGTAACGATATTTTGTTTATTGTCAGATTTTGGAAATTCTTGTGGAATATGTGGATTTGTCCATGACTAAGCTGTGTCCAGATAACGGCAAACTGGAGGTAATGACCATTCGAGTACTCTAATCCAAATCGAGTAGGAATTCTGATGATTGGAGTCGCGAGGGAGTATTTTTCTAGTACTGAAATGATACTCGAATGCTTGACTTGAAGGCTAATACATAATTCAGAATCGAAACACTCAGATACTCAAATTTACCCATCCCTAGTTGCTCTGATTAAGCTTTCACTTGTATTCCAGATCCTAATCGAGTATTTCAAAGACGTCGTGCCCGTCTGTGTTGACCACTGTCTTCATATCGATCGTGTAGATGTGCTTTGCGGAAGGTCTGTGTCAGTTTCGGTGAAGTTTTATTTGTCTTGGACCCAATATCTTACCCGCACTGTAGGCTATACCAGCGTTTCAAAGCGGACTGCATCGCGCACACTGTGTTTCTCGAATGTCTCGAACCGTACATACTCGACGAACGCTTGAAGTCTCTCAGTCCGGCCGTGATGCAAGATTTCGTGAAGCATTATGAAGCGAAAGGTAGCTCGTTACCTTTTTTCATAACATTAATACTGATTGCGGTTCCGTTGTTTCAGGAATGTTATCCAACGTCGAAGCCTGTTTGATTCATCTCGACGCGGCGAGTTTGGATTTGCACCAGGTGAGATTGCTTTGCTGAGGATGTCCGTGACCGAATGCGAGTGGTGATTCTGAGTTGAAATTTTATATTTTGTGACTGACGATCAACCAGATGCGGTGAAAAGTATTCAACGATTCTTCTCAAGTAAAAGTTGAAGTATTGCTGTAAATTTCTACTCTCTTCCAAGCAGTAGTTCGAAGACATCTCAAAACTGCCTAGAGTTGAGGTAGAAAATGGAACGTCTGAAAAGTACTCTGATATACTCTACCCTCTTGTGTGATATCACAAAAAGACACAGCGAAATCATTGTTTTGAAATAGCGATAAACTCAATCTATGAAACCCCTTCTGGTTATCGGTGTTTCTGTTTTCTTGTCCTTTGCTAACAAGAGTCTTATGTAGTGGGAATTTTGTATCTTATTTGAGAACTGAGTGATCATGCTCACATTTTAGACTAGGCTCCGGGCTACATTGGATTTGGGATGCTTCCAAATCGTCTATTGCTCCTAGATCAAATTGTAGGTCAACTTCACATCTAATTTGATGCCATTCTGTAGGTACTGAACCTGTGCTGGTCCCACGGACTTTTTGACGCCATTCTCAGCATCAACAACAGAGTCATGGCGGATTATATTGGACCGCTTACGGAGATGATCACTATGTTATCAAGCGCAATGAGCANCGGAAGTATTCTTAGCGGTAANCTTTCAATCACTAATTGTGAAGGTTATGAGGTTGCACCCGTGCAGATGTGGTAAAAGTATTACGCGTTGGTACTCAATCAATTAAGAGTAGAACTATCGATTTGTAATTAAAAACTACTTCAAATGGAATCAGAACATGGACGTCTTGCAAGTACTATAGTAAATACTGATAAGATTGTTGATAGACAATGTTATTTCCCATTCTCTACTAGTTGCTGACGATTACCCCTGACGAGTGTCAGCTAAAAATATTCAGGTTTACGCTATTGAATTGTATATTCATGTTCTGTACCTCCAAGAAGCTTTTTAAACTGTAAAAAGTATGTAGTTTTGCTCAAAGAGTGTTCGAATAGAAGTGGAAGTTGTCCAAAACATACCCACTTGAGAAAGTATGCGAAGGAAACAAAACCTACTTACTAACNGTCTCTGCGTGTATCACCGAACCACTTGTCACACTCATTTGCAGACAAAATGATGAATCTCGGCAGCAAACTGCTCGTTTACATTAGCTGCTGCCTGGCAGGGGTCGGATACCCTTGCGGTACTCTTGATGAGGACACAACTGTACGAGTCAAGAAAGAGGTACATCACTAGCGGCTGTGTTTGTTCCTTAGTCCTATCGTATAAAGCGGCCACATTTCAGATGTATCAGTGTTTGACGGATCCGAAATTGAACGGGTTCGAGCAGGAATATCCGATATTGAAGATATTGCTTCAGTTTTCCGCGGCCGAAATGCTGAACGTCTTGTCGATGGTGAGATTTTTTTTCGATCGATGCTGTTTGGCTGTTGTATCGAGATTTTTGTGGTGGGCGTGACGTTTTTACTTTTGCAAATGTCAAAGTTTACCTTGCTATATAGATATGCGACTTTTTTTTCACACGTTCGTTATTTCGAGGTACGGATCTGATCAGCTAAAAATTCTGTCACTTCACCATGTGTTAGTAGACTCCATTACCGCAATAAATAATAATGCATTATAGTGACAATTGCACTGTAACTGTAATGACACTACCTCTGTCATTTCGGCTTGCTAGGCAGATCACAATTGGCGGTTCTCAAGTTTATATTTGGACCAGGCACTACAATTCGAGTTGTGAGAGGCAATTTTTCGAGTAACAAAAAAACGTACGCCTACCAAGAGTAACATTTAATCAACAAGACTTAGACTCAATACTTTATCCCAATGAAACCTCAATTGACCGTATCTGATCAACAAAAAACATGTTCCACAGGGTTAAGAATATGCAAGGATTCACAATTCTGTGAAGTAGTATCGACTGTCATCGAGTCACAAAGTGATACGAAACGGTTGTCAAAAAATTCCAAATTATTTAGAATGACATATGACTTGTGTCATTTTTTGTGGCCGCAAATAAGATGGGCTACATAGTTGAAAAAATTTCAAGTCGTTATTACTGTTCTGTCATCGTATTATGTGGTGCTTGAGTAGTCGACTCGGAAATCGAATCATTCAGTACTGGTACTGGTACCGTTGAGACCGATGTATGCCAACGGGCTTGAGATTGCAGTGGCGATTTGGTTGTAATGTGATAATTGAGATTATTTGGTTGCCGACAGTTTTGTGATAAATCGACGCAGCACACTCTTCTGGAGAAATGATTTATATTTTTGCAAGTTGTCAACATTACAAAGTTGTCTGATTTCGATTTCGTATGCTTCAGGCTTTTTCGGAACCCGAGTTTCAGGGCGAAGATGGAAACGCTCGCGTGCAGCAAATTGTCGACGTCCTTCTGCGTATCATGGTCGAAACTCCCGGTTTCACAGTGAGCCTGATATGAAGTAGTATGCTCGCATAATTTATCTGATATGCATTTTCGTCTTCTTCCAGCCCGGGCAAATCGGTACGCTGTTTGTGTTTCTGGCTAGGCAGGTATCCGAGCGACAGCACGGCCAGCATTTGAGAGTGAACAAGCTGCTGATTCATCAGATCGTGGAGTACTTGACCACTCCGGCTGCTGTGCAGGAAGACGGGGCGAAACACGAGGAAAAGCAACAGGTGACTCGGTTTTTGCGACAAGCGACTTTGCTGATTCGAAATTGCGTTACTGAATGTCTTGCTGTGTTAGTCTTGTTTCTGGAAACGTCCGTTGAAGATGCGCAGGTACGTTTCGGACGCGAGCGGATTCAATATTTTCAAATCGAAATCCACTTCCAAATAGTAGATTCGAACATGATTCCAAATTTGGTATCTGTTTCACGCACTGGAATACTGGAATTTCATTCAAAAGTTGCAAGAAATATGCGGATTGTCATAAATTACATGTCCGACTTTGAAAAAAATGATCCATCCGATACTAATCCAGTCAAAATCTTCAAATTATTTTTTCAAGTCTGTTAAGCTTCCCGAATGCTCAAAAGGTTGCGCTGCTTTGGCTTGACGATGAATGACACTTAATCAAGTACCCAAAATCATCATGGCTTGGCAANTGAGCTGGATTTTTGGAAACATCAAACATCTACTCGTTCTCAACTCTGGCTCGTATTTCGCAGGCTCTGGTGCAGTTGATAAGGAACGAAGTCATTGGAAACGCCGACGATTATGAGAGACTCGTCGTGCTGGTGGACCGGGCCGGGTTCTTTGACGCGCTGCGGCTGCTCCACGGAAACAAGCGTCGGTTCGACCTCATATTCGAAACTTACCTCAAAGATCCAGCGAAACAGGCACCGTTTTATTTTTTCTTTTCGTTGGAAATAATTGAGATTTTCGCGGTTCACTTCTAAATTGTAGAGTCGTGCGTTCCATTACATTCGCGACACGCTGAACGACAAGTCCGTGGACGACGGGGAGAAAGAGCTGCTCGTTCAGAGAGTGTCTCAGAATATCAAGAGGCTGATCGACATCGATAGCGACGAGACCGCGAATCTGGTGACCACCATACTGCACGGGTCTTTGCACGAGATCGCGACAAAATTGAAGGTTAAATATATCAATTTTACGCCCCTGACTTTGTTTTTACACGTGTCCGTATTTTTGCAGGATCAACCTCAAATGCTTTATTTCTTCTTGAAAGGCCTTTTCAATCCGGACACATCCCATTATCAAGACGTGGACGCTACTAGTTTGAATGGTGAGCTATTTTCATCAAACGTTGTCATTTTAGGAAGCGATCTGCAGAGAAGTACCCCTAAATCCCCCGAAGACTATGTGACCGTTTCGTATACCTTACGTTGAATGTATCATACAGTATTTATTGTGTGCTGCTTCGTTTGTGTCATTTTTGTGATTTGAAGGTAGGAGGTGTGGTGATGATGCAAGCTCATGAATTCTCTTTGCGAAGCTCACTAACAGTCAGACATTGCGTTGGCATATGAATCGCACTTTGCAACCAGGATGAGAATTAGAACTCCAGACTTAATAATTCTTTGAATCCCTATATACGTAAGGGAATGTGGAGAAGCTTGCACCCTAAAATTGAACGTGTCAGATTAACTGCACTGATCAATTTTTGTAACCCGACTTTTGCAGCGGAAAATGATGCGATCTTCATTCACAAGTCCGAGTTTCGAGTTTGCCTTATCCTTATTTTTGTTCAGACGACATCGCCGCTGAAGCGCCCAATCCCTATCTCGGCGATGCGGAGATGGTGCAAGTCTACCTGACACTGATGTGTCAGTTTGATCGCGACAAAGTTTTACCTTTTTTGAAAACCCTGGAATCGAACAAGCCATCCATTTCTCTCGACGTGAGTAGATTGGAAATCGATTTTCTTTACTGAGCCATCACTGTGTTTATCAGGAGAGAGAGAGAGAGAGAGTGAATCTTTATGCAAATCAATAACGTAGCAAAATTGCAATTACGGAAATGTGACTGGATTCTCGGTTTAACAAAGTCATCTAAGCCTAGCCTTCATAATTGCAGTATGGGAAATTAGTGAATCTCTCGGCGCCTGTATTATGAAAAAAGAGAATACAGGATTTTGCACTAGTATACTTGGGCGTAACAGGATTTCTAATCTGGACAACCAAAGTACATAGTTATACTTATGCTGAAGGGTCGAAAGGAAAGGACGTAGTTTATTTTTGTCCTTGATGTTTTTGCGGCATATACACCGACTCATGATACACATACACACGATCTGTGCATATGCATACCATGAGCGCATGATGTGCATATGCCACTGGACAAGGAAGTGCAGATATAGCCTTTACGGCTTTCTAAGTCATGTACCACCCCTCCATGCTATCCCAGTAATGCATGAGCGCCAAGCAGGGAAGTCATGGATACCAGTGTTACTAATCAGGTCATTGGTCTGACCCTGCCGGGGGTCGAACCCACGACCTACTGATCAAGAAGCCGGACGCTTCACCATTACGCTATCTTGTCGAAAGTTTTGTGTGACGAATCAATCTTGGTTACTACTCGCGCCCGGGGCTTGTGACGTGCAGTAAACACCCATTTTGCATAATTTTCAGAACTGCAATGGGCACTGAAATTTAATTTTTCACCCAGCAGTGTCAACTGTCGTCCAAAATAGTTTGCCAAAACTTCAATATGTCCTGGTTTTGTCGCTGGACTACGCATATGTCTATATGTAAGGAGAATATAGTGTACTTATGTTTGAATTATTAAATACGCGGCAGTATTCTTGGTTTACGATCCGACACGATATACATTGCCTTATAAATATGTATCGACGCTTTGACCAGCTGGTTCGGAGGTATCACATCAACGAAGCCACTTCGTACTTACTGGAGGAAACGGGAGACTACGCAGCGGCGTTTAAGGTTCTTCATAAAGCCGCCAAAGATAAACTCGGCAAATTTGTGGAACGTTGCGAGCACAACTTGCTGGATTCAGTCCCGTTAGACAAAGGTACGAAAGGCTGGTTATGCGACATAATACATCCACCCGAGTTTTTGAATCACAGACACTTCATATACCGTAATTTTCCGAATATAGTGCGCCCCCATGTATAATACGCACCCTTAAAATGACGTGTATATTCTGGGAAAAAACCTGTACCCATGTATAGTACGCACCCTGCATTCGCAGCACATGAGTACATGAATAGTTGCGGTTTAGTGTTCGATGTTGTTCTGTTCTGCGATGTCACTGTCGAACAATCATGACATAATGATCACTAATCATAATACAATTACCGGCATTGTCTCTGAGTAGATGGTAGTCAAAGCCCGCGAGGTCGGCGACGCGATAGTTCAGGCTAGCGACACACGACATCTTGCGCACGAGGCCTATTACAATTACAGATGCGATTGCTCAGGCCAACAGTTATGTCGGGCGCACCAGTCCTGTTGGAGATGCGACTGATTACGCAATCGATTATATCTTGCGCACGTGGCCTCTTGTGTATGCGATTGTTAAGACCTGTCGTTGACGCGATGAATCAACTAGGATTGCCGCGCACGCTTGTAGCAATCAGCGACCTAATTTCGTTCGCGTACAAACTGCAAACCAACTCAGCAAGAGATCGCGTGCTGTGCAGACGAATCTCGTTAATTTGAAACGCGCTTTTCGTTAATTGGCAACACGCTTCTCTATTTGGCAGCGCGTTACACTCTATAATACGAATTACGGGGCCCTATGGCTAGAGGTGATGCGCGATTTAAACAAACATGAAGAAAGGTGTGATTTCAAGTTTTTGATCGAGGGATTTTTTTCAAGGCTTGCTGTACCCATGTATAATACGCACCCCCCTATCTTAGGGCAAAAATTCGGTAAAATTTTGCACATTACACATGGAAAATTACGGTATGTTGTTTTAAAGCTCTCCGAGTATCTTTAGCATTTTTTTACCTTCAAAAGGCGTTGGTCTCTTTGAAAATGCCATTTCCGCTTCTATAAATATAATCACTAGTTGAACTCTACTATTGCCGCATTCGAAATCAATTTGAGCGCTATCGCGTCAAGTTACATGTCTTTTCCTTCAGACACATTACTAGACGAGGCCAAGGATATCGTGCGAGACGCCATTTCCCTTTGTCAGAGAGCGTCCTCAAAGCTTACTGACGAACAGACAGAGGTATGCTGTTTAGATTCAAGTGACGGCAATGACTGTAATTGTATTCGTATTCGGCCGCTGTTCGTTTTCAGAAAATGTGGTTTCCTTTGTTGGACACCGTTATCGGGCCGCGTAAGGCGGTGACTTCGAGCCGTTCGATACTCGACCGTGATGGAAAAGAACTTGAGAGCATTTTGAAGGAGTTGGAGCAACACGTCCTGACCAGCATGATGAGCCATATGTCGTTGCCCGCGTTGCTGCAAAAGATTATACAGGCAAGTTTTGAATGGTTATGTTTTAGGCTACTACCACTTCTAGTTCAATATAGCGAAACTCGCAGAGTGCGGGCACTCGAATATGGGTAGAAGTAATGCTGAAAGTTTCAACTCAATTTCGTGTGGAAGTAATGACTTTCAAGATGTACTAAAACTACTTCAAATAGATTTGAAAAGCATCGAGCAGTTGTGTGAAGTCGATTGGGTTTCGGACAGGGTTGTGATGACCCAAGTCATGACTCGAATCCTGCCGCAATTTTTCGCTGACTCGAGTCATTTTCTTAAAACTGAAAAATGACTCGACTCAAGTCATCTGGTGTATTGACTTGACTTGTACTCAAGTTATTGCGTATCACTCGACCCATTCTATATGACTTGATTCGGGGCTCGTATATCAGGGCCGATAATTTAAAAATAAGCCCAGAAACGATCTTTATCTGTTCGCATAATCATGTTTATAGTGTGGAAAATTAGTGTATTAGGAATCCGAGGTCTTCGATATCACCCAAGAGTTTCACAGAAATGAGTTGAATCTGACTAGGCCTCGAGTCTTAACGCTATGACTCAGACTTCACCCTTTTCTCCCTGACTTGAACTCGGGCTTGACTCGCCAGAGAATTAGAAATGACTCGACTTGACTCAAGTCAAAATATAAAAAGTCAAATTTTAGACTTGTGACTTGGTTACAACCCTTGGTTCGGAGATTTTTGTTAACAGTCGCAGTTTGAAAGATCGCATTGTGTATGTTCATTGTTTTTGGACGAGGCAGACCAATGACTGACAGCGACATAATAATAACCCATCGCTGTCGTACAAGGTCTATATCATCCAGTTTTCAGGATAATTTTGCTGAGGTAACTTTCAAAAATCTACCCACCACTTCTTTCTACTTGAGAAAATGTAGTAGGTGAAAAGTTTCGTTTCAAAAATAAGAGTGCAAGTACTTCCAAAACAACCACACAAGTAAGCATCATAACTTAGAAAAGTCAAACTCGAGTATCTTTTAGAAGTACTCCATTACTTCTGTGTCTCCTGATTTTTCCAAAGTAAGGCGAGTTTGCAATTTTTGTGTTTCAAAACAATTTCAGGATCCCGCGTTTGATACCGGAAATTTCGGAGAGATCAAGGACATACTTCTTGGCATGCTCGAGAGCTATCAATACGAGAGAACGCTGCTCTGAGACCACATTGAGTCTGCTTTCGAGGTAACGGGGATCCGCTTCGCGAGGTCCTGAACGTCGCTAAAGTTTTCCGTTTCGATAGGGACCGTCACGACTCGATGGTTTCTCTCAAGAAATCAGTCAGCCGCGGATTGGCGCCAAGGTCGCAGTTTTGCGCAGCGTGTCGTCAAAGTATTCTTGGTGCCACTAACGATAAGAATCGTAATATAGTTGTATTTGGGTGAGATTTTTTGTAGTCTTTCATTTTTATGAGACCTTTACAAGAGATTCTACTGGGAGTAAAACCAGTAACTGTGACAAGTTGAGCAAATGGACTGGTCGTGCTACACTGCTATTTGAATTTAAGGCCAACTGTTATATCTTTTGTGGTGTCCGTGGCTGCTGTGGCAGTGTTGGGATCAAGTCACTACCTTTTAGTCACGAGTCATTTCGAGTCATTGCACATTTTGACTCAAGTCAAGTCAATCGATTTTCAAAGGTGACTCGAGTCAAGTCAAGTCACCCGATTTTTGGAGGTGACTCGAGTCAAGTCGAGTCAAGTCACGAGTCAAGTCATGATTCAAGTCAAGTTGCCTTTTCGAAGTATGAGGCATGATTACGTCGTTGCATTTTGCTAGTTGGCTTAAATATAGATTGAGTGGTCATTAATTCTGAACCGATGAACGAATATAGAGTTAAATATACACGCAAGAAGGCCCTGTATCGCTCACATATACGTGGCATAGCCCCAGTTTATAGTTACCAGTCAAAAAGGTGAATAGATAATAGAAAATCGAATTGATAAGATGCAATACATTACCCATTTACAAATTGATATTATACAATTCGAGCATGCGCCAATGGTTGAGGAATATATAAACTATATTCGAATTCAATTACACTAAAACAAGAGGTTTGGTTAAGGTGCTATAGTTTACGGCAACGAAAGTTGTAAGCATTCGATCACTTCGTTTGCGGAAAATTTATTTGTGAGAACAAGGGAGGCTCAGTAAAATGCACGATCATTGAATGATTGGTCGCTCTCACGGCGTTTCACACCAGCATTTCGCGAACAATCCGACCATATTCTAGATACAGTGATTTTTACGATTGCTTGATGACTTGAGATTGACTCGTGAATTTTGCTCCGAGTCACGAGTCAATCCACATTTCTGATACGCCGAGTCAAGTCAAGTCGAGTCATTTTAGCAAAGTGACTCGAGTCAAGTCAAGTCATACGAAAAAGGTGACTCGAGTCTGACTCGAGTCATCCCAACACTGTGCTGTGGCCAATATTTTTCCTGTTTGGAAAGTGGTACAAACGATATTGGTTACAAGAACTCAATGCTCTACATAGAAATGCTCATCATTTTCATTAGTGATTTTTTTTATCAACGGCTGTATAGCAATTGCAGGATATGATCTTGAGTTTGCCAGGTTTTGCAATTAAATTAGCCAGGATGACAAGTCTGGCAATTCACTACTACCACAGTAGTTTTTTCCTGCCTTCCACACAAATTTTTATGCGGCTCCACTAAGACTCGAAATTGTCGATCCGGCTCGTGACTCAATTTCCATTACTGATGCAGTATCTGGCTGAAATATTTGGATGTTTGAGTCAGTCAGTACTATGGTGTTGACTCTGGCCTTCTGTTACTAACTTGTTGAAATCAAAATTGCAACTCAAGAGTTATTATTATAACCAATATTGTCCAGCCAAGTTGAAATCAAAATTGCAACTCAAGAGTTATTATTATAACCAGACTCCAGTGTGGACTCGAATTAGAGAATAAATCAACGTTCACCTTCATAGGTCGGGAACCGTCTACCACGAATCCTGTTTGAAGTTCGACCCAGGTCTGTCGCCAGCCGTGTACGAGACCCAGCCCAGCCTGTATGAGTCGCCGCGACGGGCCCGGAAAAAGACTCGTGCCGGGACAGCGGCCGGGGAGTTGAAGCCGTTGGAGAAATGCGTGCTGAAGGAGCGGAAGCAATATGTCGATCGTAACCGACAAGTCAACAACGTGTCCAAGATATTTGCCAATGGGAAGGCCACGAAGGGTGGCGCGCCGTCTCAGAATCAGGGCGTGTTTAGGAGGGACGGTTCACTGTTCGCTTTTCCAGTGGCAGAGTACTCGGAAGCCAACAAGGTGGGTTAAAACAAATCAAAGGGCTATTCTGTCATGAGCAGCCCAGGTACCGAGGTTTGAACGAACGTACGTTTGAACTTATGTAATTGATTTCCGCTAATACTTAAACATAACCATCAGAAGATGTGTGTCAAGGCTTGAGTTATAAAAGATGAGAAAGGTTTGAAATTGAATCACCAGAAATCGGTGCCGTTATAGAACAGTTTCCATAACGACTTGGACATTTTGACTTGCGCAAATCGACGCCGAGGCCACGTGTTACTTGTTGATAAGCACGCGTATTTAATTGTTCACGAGAGATCAAGGACTCGCCAATTGACAGCACTTCCAGACTCGTTGGCAAGCTTATCACACACACAAGTCCGTCAACGCGAGGAGATAGTCTAATCGTCATTTACGCATCTACTTAACCCTAATGAATTGATGCTATATTAGTAAATTCGAAAAAAAATTGAAACCCCCCCCCATCCTTATTTTTCGACTGGCTACGCGCCTGCCTCCTCCAAGAGTTTAGATATGTTCAGATATGCATTGAGAGTACCGCTATCTCTAGTTTTGTTCCTGTCTGAATGTCCAGTTGTAATCAAATGTTTTCTGTTCCTACGATCATATTAATGCGTTAGCGTCTTAGCGATGTGAGTTGATGAGCGTTTGGGTCAATTGTTCAGTTCAGAAAAGACGAGTTGCAATCAGCATTTACACATATACTTGACCGTAATAAATTGATGTCACATGATACATTGGTAGATTTGAAAACATTCAAAACCCTCTTCTTTTTTTCGGTCGGCCATTTTTGCCTGTTAGCAAAATGGCATAACAACCTGATGAAACAGCCCCTGTGTAGTGTCACTGGCATGTCTTCAGAAATCTGACGTGCCTAGAATACAAACAGAATGCACCCAGAAGCTTATTTTCCATTATTGAGGAGGCCTGGTTATTAGTCATTTTGTGTTAGTCGCAATGATGTATATCACCACCTCGACCATATACCCTAGTTTCAATACTGACCAATTTGACCTCTGTGTGGACCGACCATTTCGAGCTTTTTAGAAGTCGATTTTACTACAGAACAGAGCGGTCTGAAACACCCTGACGCAAACTGTTTTATCACATCATTAGTGGCAAGACGTTATTAACGTTATCTTGTGCCGAAATTTTTACAGACGTCAGACGTGGACAGCTACACTTCAAAAATCAGAACGTTATCGTTGAAATCGGGGGAAATGAAACCGCAAGATTTCAAACTCTCTGTGGCTGCCCCGACGAAAATATTTTGATCCTCGCTGCAGTTGACTAGCGTCGTTTACTTTGATTAATAGCACTGAAATGATGATCGCCTGCAGTAAATCTCTTTGTTATGCAACAATTTTTATTACCAGTGGTATCAACACAGCTCATTTCATGCTTTTTAATGGCAACAGGATTGTGGAAGCCAAGCGCTATGTTCGGCCGTATTCATTAATATCCATACTGAGCAACATATCGTGTTG
>ATSW01013658.1:0-14630 GCA_000444245.1 Botryllus schlosseri | reverse complement strand
TCCATGCGTCCAAATTTGATGCATCTGGTCTTTATCGTAAGCTATTGATGTACTAATTCCGAAAATACAAAATAAAATCTCGTGAGGGCAATGTATCTGCTCCAAAATAGCCGTTTAAGGCCGACTGTTCTGAAAAGTGAGAGCGCTGCAGCAGCATGACCACAACAATTACCAATTACGCCCAGCGATTGTTCAGAACAATGCTGATTCCCAGACTTTCACGACTATTTTGGGATGGTACCATTGCCTGGAAATATACTTTTATTGCGGAATCAGTGCGACACTAGCTTTCGATTAGGACCATACATATCAAATTTCGACGCTTGGATCGCCAGCTATGGGAATTCTGCTGCTTTTAGCCGGCTCAGCAGTTCGCTTCTCGGCGTATTCAATCGTGAGTCACGTGTTGCGAATCCATCCGTTGGTTAGTAATCTAAAAATTGTATACAATGGCCGCCGAGGCCAGCATAGCGGTAAAAACAAAAATAAAACTTCGCCCGCAAGGGCACAGTCAAGGGCTTCCGCGAATGGATCCACCAAATTCCTTGTCGACATTTAAAGAGAATGCATTATAAGTCAATTGTTTTATGTTGTGCTTGTCAGGTCTCAATAGCAATTTAATGTAATTGAAATTGTAATTGAGCAAAATTTTTGTCAAATTACAATTACAATTACACCAAATAAAAATGCTTCAATTACAATTAAATTACAATTACATTGAAAAATGTAATAATTACATTCAATTACAATTACAAATTACAATTGATCCAACTCTACTAGACACCCACCTTGGACTAGGCGATAGGCATGCACACTTTAAAAGTAAATGAAAAGATAGTATAGAAAAGCAAGCGACAAAAATGAGGTGGCATGACACGGAAGGCGAGATCGATAGGTCAGGTCGTGGTCCGGTATAATCGTGACGGCGGACTAGTATGCATTTAGTAGAAATTGCTTTTGTATTTCGACTGTTATTGCTTATATCGCATTGTGTCATATATCGCATTATACATTCTGTGAGTGTCTTGGGCAGATGCCTAGACCAGGTTGGTGTCTGATTTCGAAGACTACTCCAAGTCGTTTCGACACCTTCCTATATCTTTCATTGTATCGCGAAGTTTTGTGGTGTATTGAAATGATGAAATTTGTAGCAATAAATTGAATTGAATTGAAAACATAATCTGACGATTATAGAATATATTAATATTGATTCTTTACCGAAATTTCGTTCCATACCATACGCATGTACAATTGCACATGCACATTGTACGTGTAGGCCTACTGTACAGTACAGTACATGAGTACATACACGCCCGTCGCCCGGCAGCCCGAGTTTGATTCCCCGATGGAGGTGATTCTGGGCTCCTCTTCCCACGCGCCGCTGTTCTTACGGCGACAAAAAAAAAACAAAAACAAAAAAAAGACCCGATTAAAGAGCGCACTTACAAGGAATGGAAAGAGCAACAAAGAGCCATGGAATAGAGACAAACATCTAAGTAAGAACTAGATGCGATATCGGGCACTAGATCGAGGTTGACGCCAGTTTAAGAGACCGCATGTCCGCAACAGCAACCGTAACTGGTCGTCGTATCAGTATCAGTTTATTAATATATTCATCATTTCAAAACTGCGATGTAACGAACACTGAATGAAAAGTAAAGTAGTATAAGGCAAGCGACAAAAAGAGGTGGCACGTGGCGGAAGGCGAGATCTCTGCTAGGTCGTGGTCCGGAAATCCTGAAGGCTGGCTAGTATTCGTGCCGCATCCTTCTATCTGTTCATTACATCGCCTTGTGTCCTATCGCATTGGACATTCTGCGTGTCTTGTTCAGATAAAAAATATAAGACGATTATATTCCATACCAAAATTTCGTTCCATAGCATACCATACCATGCCCTGGTGATCGCAAGAATCTGCGATCTGCAATCATCAGGCATTTGCGAAGTTTCGTTGCAATAATAACGTTCGATACGCTCTAGTAAACTCATGCTTCATCGAATGTTCTTTGCAAAGAAGAACATGTGATCGGATCGAGCTCAGGGTCGGCGTGACATTCGCGATGCACCAACCGTCGCGTTTGCAGCGGAGAGTGGCATTCGATGTTGCGGTTAAGATTCTGTTTAGGACTTACCACTCGACAGTCGACACATGTACTGTGGTGATTTACTGCTCTAGTCTACCTGTATTGTACGGACCAAGGTATCGTACGTTGACTGTTGATTTGTGCGCATTATTGTGTATCCTTACTTCGTTTAATGTTGAAGTGACTTGAAACACTTCCCTTTTGATCTTGGTGCCTTGCTATATTTTTTAATAGATCTATGAAATTAGGCGAATACTGCCCTAATGGCCATTTCATGGTGGCCTACTTATGCTATACTGTGCTGACTACTAAACGATGTAGACTATATATTATAAATGCAGGGTTGCACGTTCAAATAAACTTGCTTTGTTAACTTGAGCAAAATTTACAATGAAGGTCGGTATATATTGGTGGAATTGCTTTTGTGGGCCTGAGATGTCACACCGTGGTATCCCTACTATTTTATACAGCCTACTATATTACTTTTCTGTGAAGAACTGTTCGCAAACTAAATACCCTTGACTGAAGTGAGCGCTCTTGTGCTCCGTACATTACAACATGATACTAAGCGTAAATGCTGTCTGTTATGAGTTGTATTAAGAGACACCAGCCTTGGCCTAGGCGATGTAAAGAGGAGGCATGCACAATGAATGAAAAGTATAGAAGATAGTATAGGAAAAAAGCAAGCAACAAGAAATAGGGTGGTATGTCATGGATTACAGATATGTTAAACGAGTTCAGGCTGTTGCGCTTGTGCATACTAGTACAATATCAATGTGTTGTAATGAACTTGATGGTTTGTATTGCTACAGTTCACAGGATCCTAGTTTTTCTTTGTCATATAATTTCACTTGTCCGAAGCCTGCAGCAGTTGAGCTGCATTAGGATTAATTACGCCCGCATTGTTTTACTGCATTGCCAAGTTTCTACAATGTCGCATTGGGAGAAGTCTGGTGTCTTGACATGTAATTTTTGAATCGGAAAGCTTACAAATCATATTCGATTATTTTTGCTTTATGTCGCCAGCTGTAAGATTGCGGCCATCACTGATCATCATGTGTTCCGGTCATTTCATGGATTAAGAGTCGTTGCATATAAATCAAAATAAAGTTCTTTCTGCTAACTAACTGACTGTAAATACTGATACAGTCATTATAAACAAATAGTCATAAACGAACCAGTAAGATGGAACTTTATTAGGCCTACTGTCTGCAATTCCTTCGACGAATGACGATGACCCAAGAATGTGGTGTCTTGATTCGTTTTTTTTTTCACAACCAGTGAAACTTATTTTCTTGTTAAATATCAGCAGGTCCAATAACTATTTATACATAATTTTCATCTCTGCCTACCAGAAGACACCACACACTATGCACCGAGTATCGAATATCGTCCGAAAAGTTGTTTCTCATCCATCTCAAAACCTGTTCTTCGCCAGAAGCTATGCGAAGACAGTTACATTCGGCTCGGCGGCCAGAGATGAGATGCTCGAGGGTGTCAACAAGCTTGCAGACGCGGTAGCAGTCACGATGGGACCGAAAGGGCGCAATGTCGTTATCGAGCAGTCGTGGGGTGGTCCGAAAGTTACGAAAGACGGTGTGACAGTAGCAAAATCAATCGAATTCAAAGACAAATTGAAAAATATTGGTGCAAAGCTAGTGCAGGACGTCGCGAGTAACACCAATGACGAGGCTGGCGATGGGACCACAACCGCCACCGTCCTGGCGCGGGCCATTGCAAAAGAAGGAACCGACAAAATCGCAAGAGGCGCAAATCCAATCGAAGTGAGAAGAGGAATACAGAAAGCTGTGGAAGCCGTCACTACAAAGTTGAAGGAATTGTCCAAGCCAGTGACCACTCCTGACGAAATCGCTCAAGTCGCCACGATATCAGCAAACGGCGATAAAGAAATAGGCGATCTTATATCGGAAGCAATGAAAAAAGTAGGCCGCAACGGCGTGATCACCGTCAAAGACGGCAAAACCTTGAGCGACGAACTAGAGGTTATCGAAGGAATGAAATTCGACCGAGGCTACATATCGCCATACTTCATCAACACCGCCAAAGGCCAGAAAGTTGAATATCAAGACGCGTACGTTCTTCTCAGTGATAAGAAAATTTCGTCGATTCAAACGATCGTGCCGGCTTTGGAGCTCGCCAATGCCCAACGCAAGCCGCTCGTAATCATAGCGGAAGACATCGAAGGCGAAGCACTCACGACGTTGGTGGTCAACCGACTGAAAGTGGGGCTGCAAGTAGTGGCAGTCAAAGCACCGGGCTTTGGAGACAACCGTAAGAACACACTGAAAGATATGGCTATCGCGACAGGAGCCATTATCTTTGGCGACGAGGCGATGGATCTGAAACTGGAGGACGTGCAAGCTCACGATCTCGGCAAGATCGGCGAAGTCGTTATCACGAAAGATGACACACTACTTCTGAGGGGTGGCGGCAAGCAAGAAGATATCGACCGAAGAATCGCGCAAATCCAGGAGCAGCTTGACGAAACTTCGAGCGATTATGAACGTGAAAAACTTAACGAGCGCCTCGCCAAACTTGCCAGTGGTGTTGCCGTAGTCAAAGTCGGAGGCTCCAGCGAGGTGGAAGTGAATGAAAAGAAAGATCGTGTCACAGATGCTTTGAACGCCACCAGAGCTGCTGTTGAAGAAGGTATTGTCCCTGGAGGCGGTATCGCGCTACTGCGTTGTTCTCCGGCACTAGACACAGTGCAGGTAAGCAACAAAGATGAGCAAATTGGTGTTGACATCATCAGAAAAGTACTGAGGATTCCAACATCAACGATCTGCTCAAATGCCGGAATGGAAGGTCAGCTGATTGCGGAGAAGTTACTGCAAGAAGAGGGCGATTACGGCTATGATGCGAGAGACGACAGGTTCTGTAATATGATCGAAGCAGGCATCATCGACCCCACAAAGGTTGTCAAACAAGCGCTGGTCGACGCGTCTGGTGTTGCTTCTCTCTTGACTACGGCGGAAGTGGTGGTTTCGGAAGAGCCCAAGGAAGAGTCGGCCATGCCTCCCATGGGCGGCGGTATGGGAGGAATGGGTGGTATGGGCGGCATGGGTGGAATGATGTAGATCTAACCGGCTCGGCACACACTATCAAGTACTGAACAGCAAGATAATACTTCATAATACACGAAGCGGCGGTTGGCAAAGACGGACGTCGCTCCCGGATGCTGTGAATTTGTTCGAAATTCCATTTAATTTTCTTGAGTCTGTTTTTGTATCTTCATCAAATCTAATGGTCCATTCGACACTATATGCTTGCTGGTTGCGTTCACCATGATTTACAGATTTGAGTATGTTGTGTGCTTATCTGATGTGGTCACAACATGACCGAAATCATGCAAATAAACAATAACTGGTACATATTTTTGATTTGTCATCTGTTTTGTTGGTTTAGTCGAGACCTGAGATTACAAGAGTATGATCAGAGGCCGGGTGTATTTGCTTCAGAAATGATTTCATGAACAGAACTGTTTTGTCGTACGATCAAGGAACTCGGCTATCAGTTCAAAGACCTCTAAGTCTCGAGGCTAATCGGCAGTGATTGCAAGCTTGTAAAAGAGTATGAGGTTCGTACTGGTAGCGCAAATCATGTTACGCTTTCCATGATGAAAAGCTCAGTGATCTCGGACGCTCCAGTGGGGTATATCTTGCAGGGGCATTCAATATCAAAAGGTCATTCATTAGTGAGGATCGTGTGATCATGCAGCGTTTAAGAATCATGTACCCGTTACACCGTTTATGAATAACACGTGGAGGCGGCTTCTGTAGAATGCGCGACCCAATGATATATGTCATTGGTACGACCAGAGCATCGCATCTTTCGATACAGACATCCACAAGATAGTTTCAGCTCAGTGACTGTCAAGATCTAAAGGTGAATATTCATCACTCGGATGTGGAATGCTAGGTTATGCGCTAATATCCCTATAAGTTAAACTTCATCGTTATAAAGAAGAGAAATTTCTATCCGATATAGTCGGTTATGAAGCTCCGGTTTGATTTGCCTCACTGCACATGAATCCTTCTCCATAACAACAGCCGAAGCGGACTTTGTTTACCAATGCTCGATTGAACGGTGATTATTAAGGGCCCAGTGAATAATTTCGGAAACAAATATAAGTATATGTGAAAAATAATCATTTATATCCTGATAACGGCCTTACGCACAGTGCTATTTATATTACATTGGCGTTCTAGAATCATACCGTTATTTTGAACACGAATCATTTCGGTAGCCTCAAAGGTTATGACTGAAGCCGAAGAAGCTAATGTTAGTGTGGAAATATCAGGTCCGACGCCTGACAATGACGTAAATCCAACTGAGAAATCGTCTACTCCTCAGCCCGAGCATCCGGCAGCACATGATGCGATACCGGAAACTGATGAACCTGTCGATCAAGAGAAAAAGTCAGATGATGCACCGGCTACAGCAGTACCAGACGCAGAAGAGAGTGACGCACAAAAAGATGGAACGCACGTAGACGACAATCCAACCGCGGAAGGCACACCTCCAGATGAAGAAACTGAAAAGAGCAGCGAAAAGGATAAAGAAGATACGGAAAAAGAAGACGCAGAGAAATCGGAAGAAACTGAAAAACCAGGTACAGATAATATAGAGGGTGATGAGAAAAAGACAGAAGAGGAGCAAACGCCTGATACCACCGAACCTTCTGACACTAAAGCACCTGAAACCGAAACCCCCTTACCCCAAAACGAACAATTTTCCGCAGGCGAAAAATCAGAGGGAACAGGCATCGAAGTCACCGCAGAAGCTCTATCACGCGGCGGGAGCCCCACAGAACCATTAGAGTTACCGGGAGACGAAGTCCCGCGTCCGGGCACTCCTGAAAAAGAATCAGAAGAAAAAAACGTGATTTTCGACGACGAACAACCTGCTCCGAAATTCACCCGTGACGAACTAATCGAGCGTTACCACGTCGCGTTACAAGAGCGTGAACTCTTAAACCAGAAAAACAGCGCTCTCCAGCACAAGCTGGCTGAATATTTCCGGAGGAAGAAAACGGAAGAAAGCCGTCAAGAGGTCGACAGAAATGTCACCGACCAGGAGCAGCGTTACATGAAGTACATGAGCAATTTAGAAGAGCTCAGGCAGCAGGAGGCGGTGGAAAGAGAATCGTACGATGAACAGATCGAAGAAATAAAAGAACGGAGAGCGGCGAAGCAAGGCCTCGTTGAGGAAGAATGGAATAATTATTGCCAATTCAAAAGGTCTGCCGCACTGTCTTCTGCGTACAGCCGAAGCGGAAGGCAGCTGACTGCGAAAGACTTCGAACCATACGAAATCAACGAGGCAAAGAAGGAAGGAGAAGTATCGCAGGTGCGTTTGGAGAACATAAAACTCAGAAACAGGTTGAGGAAACGCGAGCTGCAGCTGAAACAGAAGGAGGAGCTTGCCGAAGGCCTGCACTTGATTGACTTCGAACAGCTGAAGATCGAAAACCAGACGTACAATGAGAAGATTGAGGAGCGCAACGAGGAATTGATGAAGCTTCGTAAAAAGATCACGAACACGGTACAAGTGCTGACGCACCTGAAGGAGAAACTGCAGTTCGTGCAAGGCGAGAACCAAGTCGCCAGGCAGGATTTGGGTTGCGTGGAGATGGAGGTCGCTAAAAAGAGAGACATTTTGTCTCGGACCAAACAGGCGCGCGACGCGCTTCGTCACGACAACTCTAAGTTGCGTCAGAAATGTGGCCTGCTTGGCAATCCGCTTTTGTTGAGAGACTACGAAGAAGGCACCGATGAAATTACCGATTTGAGTCACAAACTCGATCAGCTCAAGCGTACGCACGCCGAGCTCACCTTGAGCATAAGCGGCGTGAAAAAAAAGATCGAACAGACGAAAGCACTCACACAAAGCTGAACCTTTAGAAGTCATTTTTTGCGTTATCCACTTTTTGCTGTTTTCATGATGCTACTATTAAAAGCATGAATTTCACGCCACCATGCTTCCTTCTATACTTCATTCAATACCCGAAAAGGATAGCGATTCCAAACACAGTCACCAGTGTACTTATCAGAGGCGGTCACTGGTCATTACCGAAGTATTTCTACTTTTTCAGAGTACTTGCAAATACTCAGACCCCTGACGAGTGTCAACCAAAAATATTTGAGTTTATTTGAATACGAATTACTCACTACTCAGATGGTTCTTTTTTCACTACTTCCACTTTCATATTTTTAAGCATAACTACATACTTTTTTGCAAAGTAGAAAGTTGTTATTTTTCAAATGGAAGTTTTTAAAACTACTTGAGTACTTTTCCGGTCTTCATTTTCTACTCAATTTTAGGCATTTCTAATTCTGATTGACTACCAACAATAGCTACTCTGGTTCTAACTCCGCATTGACAATGCAATGAGGCATTTATTATTCTTCCGACATTAATATGTTAATAACATAGTACCAGTTACAAAGGAAATTTTGTCAGTAACTAGTAAGATAAGGAACTAATCATGGATGAAGATTGTGGCATTTGTAGAAATGCCATATGACCCGTGCTGGAGTAGGAGTAGCATTTCAACACCATATTACTGACCTTCGCTACTGATGAGAGCCGGTCGAAAAGCTTTTAGCGAATAAATTAACAATACGAAGTTATTGTTTCGCGTTATTCTTATAAGAGGATTTCTCCTCTTTTTTCAAGTAAAACGTCCAAATGTCCCGTTTTTTCGGAATCCGTCCTGTTATTATTTTGATTGTTAGGCGCTTACATGAGACTACCTAAAAAGGTCATATCGCTCAAAGATACACATGAATAATGGGTTGTAATGTAATTGACATGGAGGCTGTCTAAAAAAAGTAAGGTCAACACAACGTAAATTAGACGTGGGAATTGGATTTTAATGTCTTTTTTGTCAACCTACGACTAGGGCTGGGCAAAATCGAGTACCTAAGTGATTCGATTCTGAATCACGTATTACGCTTCGAGTCGAGTATCACTCATTATGGCGTCGCAACAGAATGTACTATGTCAAAGTTCAAATATGTACCTTTTGTGCCACCACAAAGTACATAATGCCTGTTATCCGTCACATTACAGATACTTTGGTATTTTTTCGGCCAGACCGATTTCATTGCACTTCTCGACAATGTTGTGGGATGATCGGGACTTCGGAAATGTGTCATTTCCAGTAACGTTTGTAGCTTCGTACAGTCTCGTATGCTGCGACACAGCCAATCAAGGTTTCCTCAGTGGAAAATAGTCTCAAAACTAGCATCGTTAGTAAATTAATTTTCAGTGGCGAGGAGCGTATAATTTCAATACTCGAAAAAATCGTATTTACTACTCGACTGGAATCATTAAAATTATTACTCGATTCAGATTCGAGTGTCGAATCATTCTGCCCAGCCCTACCTACGGCTTATCACAGCTTTTATTATAAATATCCTGTTTTAATGTTCCTTGTCAAAAGTGTCCTCTTTCTCGAATCTCAAAATAGGATAACCCTAGCTATTAATACAAATCCTATCAGCCCGAAAAATTGTAGGTGCTATTTCTTTCCATAATTTTAGACATTGAGGATTATTGCGTCATTACTAATAAATGCCACAATTGAATCGTGCCATTCAAAATCATTCATTGCGTCACTGAGAAAACCTCCCATACAGAAAACAAACGATGCACGTCAAACTATGTGACTTTGACGTGGAACAGTGCTGAATACATAAATCCAGAGCACTCGAAAACACAGCTAGGTCTCGTTGAATGGCACTTCACTGATGCAAGTCATCGCGATTTACGTCTGGTAAAATATCAGAACTCTTGACCACCGGACTTTTCTCAAAAATGACAAAAATGTATTCAAGACACATCCACGAAGCAAACAGTGAAAGGAATTCATCGCTACGAGTACGAAGCATTGTCTGTAATACCACGAGAATGACATGTGCCACGCAGCAGCTATACGTATATTTCACTAGTCTTATCTCGGTAAATGTGTACGTAGCTACATGGAAAAATATGATATATATAACGCCAGAAACTTATAATTGAGTGCATAAAGATTATGGTAAATTCAGGAACGTGCAGGATTGCAGGGATGAATTCAANGAGATTNCAACANGACAGTCTCGAATTCAACATATATATATAATATGGTCGTGGTCATNATCGAATAACAACTAGGGGCGGGCAAAATCAAGTATTANAGTATCAATCACNATGACGTCACGACAATATGAATGACTCGGAAAGTTNTAATAGATGACTTTTATGCGATCACAAATANTATAATTCCAGTTACACTACTACTAATCCGAAATTTTCGACAATAACCATTTCATATAGCGCTTTTGTGAAAGTTCTGNGAGTNAATTATTATTTCACAGAAATGTCTCTTCTTCCAACGTGAGCANCCCTGTAANACATGNTNTGGATGGTTTGATGGTTCCCAGGCTCACACGACGAGAAGACACTACCAAAACTGTATTTCTCATCGATAAGATAACTCGTAGTGGCAGGCGGCTTATTATTTCCGTATCAGAAAAAATAAATCTCTCACTACTCGACTCAAATTGGTAGAATTAACACCCTATTCATATTAGAGCACTCGGGTCGTTTTGCCCATCCCTCGTCATTCCCTGTTAATCGAACGATCCACCGGTGACACGCTGTATAGCGTATGATTACCGCCTGCCGGCAGCTTTCTTCCCCTTTTGATTCTTCGCGTTCTTAGCTTTCATCCTGCTGATGTACTGCTGCCGTCTCGGGTTCTCGAGACACGCGTCCCTCCCTTGACCCGTCAGATGCGACTTCCAGCTTTCCTCGCCCAGCGGTATGTTCTTGTGACACATCGGACATTTCGCCTGCTTGTCGGCCTTGTTGATCTCGCACTTCTTATCGGCGACGTGCTTCTTCAGGGTGGACACCGGTATAGCCTCGTTACATCGGTCGCACTTGCCGAAATCGGATTTCTTATCGCACTCAGACAAGAGATGCTCGTTGTAAGTGGATATCTCCACCACCTGCTTGCAGTGCTCGCAGCGCTTCAGCATCGGACAGTTTTTCCAGTAATGCTGATCGAGGCCTTCCTCGTCAAAGGCTTCGTCGCGTTCGCCACAGAAAATACACAACCTATCCAGGGGGTCGTCCTGCTCTGCATTGTCCGCTGCTTTTTGTTCCTGTGGTTTGGCTTGCGCTTTTTCCGCAGGCTGCGTTATTTTCGCGTTGTTCTGCCGCAGCATGTTGACCTGAGCTTGTAGCTCGTGGATTTCCGCCTGTTGCTTCCGTTCTGCCTCCTTTGCCTCCCTCTCGCGTTTTACCTGCAACTCGGCTTTTGTCGGTTTGCCATCAATGCGGTCCAGTTGGTCAAAAATGTTGCGGTACAGCAGATTTCGACGCGTCGATGGTTCATCGGGTGGCAGATATGCCTTCACAGTGTCCCGGTCTAGACGGTAAATCTGGTAAATCAACTGTGCTGTGGCGTCTCTAACACTGCCGGCGATGTGTTCCAAAGCAGGCATGCAGAAACCCATCGCTGATTTTGACGTTAACGCCGCACCACCGAGCCCTATCGCTTTCACGAGGCGGCTCACAATCTCAACTCGACCTTCTGCGAGTCTCGTGGCCATATCTTTCGGTATCGGAGTAAGAGCTGCTTGCGGCACCAGGTGTGTCGCCTTTACATTGGAGTACGTCGACATTTTTTCTATAAACTCGAGCGCACGTTGTCTAGCTCGCACTTGCGACTCACCTGTCTTAGATATTAGTTTCGGCAAAGTTTGATTGATGGTGTACGTCAAATCTGCTTTGCCGAGGTGATGTTGAGGGATGTACTGCGTCAGCAGGTAATCCAGTATGTTCAAAGCGGAATTGAACACAGAGAACACGTTATCGCGCACTAAACACCGTCTCACTATGAACACTGCGGCGCGCAAGTAAGATTTCAAGTCATCCTTGCTTGCGTCAGCCGGTATCGCTTTGAGTTGCTTTTGAAGTGAAATCAACGCATCCTCTCGGTAGGAGTAGGTTTTCGAATACGCTCCAGACACGAGGTCTAATCCGAAAATCTCGATGGCGGAAGAAGCCTCGCGGATTGCTTTTTCTGACATCGGTTCTGGACCGTCTCCTGCCGGCGCTTCCTGCCTGACGGGCGGTTTCACTTGCTCCTCCGGGGTGGGCGGGATCTCAGGACGCGGGCTTGTCTTGCTCAGCGCGGGTATTACCTTGTCATCGTGTGACTTGAGTGGTTCGGGGTCAGGTTTAGGCGATGGTTGCGGTGTGGGCTGCTCTGCGAAGGTTTCATCCTGCGCTTGAGGGGGGTCTTCGAACTCGCGAGGGGTCGGAGAAGGTTCACGAACCGGGATTGGAGTCACAATGTCGCTTACTTCCTCTTCTTGTATGTTGTCTCCGGAATTGTAATTAGGCCTGCTGTTACGGGGGTAGTTGATTTCATCGTCAAACGTCGACTGGTAGGCGTTCTTTTGCTGTTCCGGCGCTGGTTTTTCCATTTCGAAATAGTTATGGATGCCGGCTTCATCGACAAGTCCATAGTTGCGTAATTGCTGGTATACTTTGAGACGATACTCCTCCATCTGCGTCTTTTTCATCTTTGCGATGTCGTAATTCTCTTCTTCGACGGCCCGGCGTTTTTCAAGCTCGTATTTCGCGAGTTTTTCGCCGACTTTTCTCAAGTCGGCCATGGCCTGCTTCAACTTTTTGGCAGCATCAAAATTCTCCTGCCTGACGCATTCGGACTTGCGAGCGTCGAGACGACGGATGATCTGTGCCACTTCTGGATCCTGATACAAATCGAAAGCCAAATCATCCATTGGCGAGACATAGTCTGGATTTTTGCGCGGGCTGTCGTTACCCAAGCCGCTCACGGCNTCGTGCTTCGAATTCAAGTCGGATCTNGAATCGCCGATGATATTAAGACCCATGATACTGATTTGATTGTAGAGGTTCAATTTGTTGAGATGGTTTTTGTGCAGCACCANCTTCAGCATGGTACCTTCNGTNTCGACGTGGACCGANTTCAACTCTCTTGATTTGTAACCCGTTTTCTCATTGCTCGAAAGGTATATGTAGCCCAATCTTTTGAAACTTTGTGCGCCGCCGGACCCGCCGATGTAGAATTCTACTTTAGAAGGAATCAGGTATTGATGAGCGAGGATTTGAAGCTTCTTGATTTTGCACGGTTCTCTCAATTGGACTATGATTTCTTGCGGATACATACAGAATCGAGGTGTCTGCCATCCCGCTACAGTGGGACTGTGCTCCTCTAAACTCTTTGCTGGGTAGCCCTCGGCTTCGCCGGTTGCACCCACGATAGCATATCGCAATTTTCGAGGCATAATGGCTGCTGTAATTGACAAGCTTATGGTGTTACACGTGGCCACAGAAAACAGTGGTAGCCAACAACTATAACTAGTCCGAATGAAACATTGTCAGCGCTTACAAGTAAGGATTCTCCAGTCGATTTCAGTCCAAACAACAGAAATCAGATACTAGTAGACATCAAAAGTCATTATTAGTATATAGTTGCACTAACTTATAACAATAACCACATAGGCGATTTTCATAACCTTATTATCCAGCAGCACTTGAAGGAGGTGTTTCAGTATATGAACTAGGTAATTCCTTGTGATATCACTAATTTATGACAACCTGCATCACATCCGGCATCCCCACATTATGCAGCTCACATAACATTGCGAGAAAGCGTGAAAACTTATATAGCAATGTCGGTATTTTGTCAAATAATATATATTGGTATGTTTATTGTTTTCATAATTATTAATTACAGATGTTGATGCTGACGAAACACAATTCTAAAACTATATAATTTTGGTTTGTGGTGTCTGCATTAGTATCAATTTATTATTAATATCATAAATTCAAAAAAACTCGAAGATTGCAATAGAATGAAAATATAGGAAGTCACATCTATAGATAGTCATATTTTATCAGGTACATTAACATTACAAATAAACATGAAACGCTCTCATCTGCATAATCATTCGTAAATCGCACTTTCTACTCTGCTTTTCATAGAACTGCAATCTTGCTTAATGTTCCTGAAATTATGGTATTTGAGAAAAATGAGATTTGTATCAGAGAACAACTTGGTTTGTAACATAATGTACCGTACTGCGCCACTTTGGAACTGAATATACCGCCATTAGGATTTTGATTTACTATATACTGGTGAGTGGTGAACAAGAGCATCCGTTGAGTGTAGTAGAAGGCGAAATGAAAACGACATACTGCTATATATTACTTCCGCAATTATCAGATGAACTTCACTGCACTAGATCAAAACGAAATGTTAGGAGCGTGATATACGGTAACGATGCAGCTCGGACAGCTTATCCTTATTCTCCTGTTTACGTGAGTTTCCCGGGTAGCCAAATAGCTGGCTGTTCGAACCGCTTGAATTACGCAGGGTACAGCCTGTTTGGTCAATGAAATATATATCATTGGTATATATCAGAGATGAGCATGGATTAGGATTAGGTTTTGAAAAAACAGGATTTGTGAAATTTTGTC
>KE606194.1:0-13429 GCA_000444245.1 Botryllus schlosseri | reverse complement strand
CTAAAACGCACGATCATTAAATGATTGGTTGCTCTCATGGTTACACTCAGCGTTTCACGAACAATCCGAACACATGCAAGATAAAGTGATTTTTATCGACACCGATTACTTGATGACTTGAAATTGACTCGTGAATTTTGCTCCGAGTCACGAGTCAATCCATATTTCTGATACGCCGAGTCAAGTCAAGTCAAGTCATTTTAGTAAAGTGACTCGAGTCAAGTCAAGTCATTCGAAAAAGGTGACTCGAGTCTGACTCGAGTCAAGTCATGACTCGAGTCATCCCAACACTGATTTCTACATCATTCATAATGTCGTGATGTCATCATGAGTGATATTTGAATACCCGACTCGAAGCGCAATACTCCAATCGTCGAATCACTCAGGTACTCAATCTTGCTCAGCCCTACCCACTAGGTTTACCCTTGTGGATCTCGACTAGGCTATGTAGTGTAAAATTTAAATGTTATTCCGGATACAATTGTGAATATATTCTGTACAATCACTTTACTGATCTACTTCAACTATTGACTGTGGCATTTCTTCAATCCAGCTGACGATAAGAATCAGGCAAGTTCTGCTTCGCAAGAAACTACACATCATCTGCAACGAGACTTGAGTGATATCCGTCCAATCCCCCGTCCTCGACAACATTCTCTACCCACTGACACAAGCCAGTTACAAGATGCTCATTCTGTTGAAAAATACAATAAACCGTTACTGGCAACACCAAGGCAGCAATTGCCCTCAAGAAATCGATCAGCTGCCGATGTGAGGAAAGATGGGGATGTGTGGAGAAAAAGGCTCTATGTTGGAAACATACCAGCCTTTTTGCATCAATACCCCGCATTTCGTTTTCATTTTCACGGGTACGGCTCATGATACTGATTTTCCTTATGTAAATCTGTCCTTTTGATGTCGAAGTGTAAGCCTACGCAAATTCAATTTATGGACTAAATTATTTCTGCGATCTGACCTATGCCAACGCAAAATGAGTTACAATTCCTCAGATTTCTTTATCTTGATAACTTCAAGAAACTTGACTTCGTCTTCTTAATATGTGAAAGTAGTATAGACATAGTTTTATAATAATAGGGTAAATGCAAACATTATTACGACACCTTTATTTCTGCTATTAGTCTGCATCGTGATTTCCTGATTTTTTGTCACAGATTCGGGCAACTTGAGAAATGCTACTTGCACCCAAAGAAGCTCTATGCATATGTGACTTATTGCGATCATGTGAGTTGCTTTTTAATTTCAAGCAACCCCAGACTTATTTGTAACATTTATTTTCATTGCAATCTCAAGTCCGATGCCTTAAAGGCTTTGCGTAATGGAAGCCAGGTTGCGCCAGATGCATTTTTGAACATAGTATGGGCTGATCCTGATCCGGATAACGAAGGTTAGTTGAAACTTTTGCCCAAGGAATAATAATTTGTCTTTAATATGCTATACGGACTTCAACAAAGTACCGGTACTAAATTTTTCAAAATGCGTTACTAGAACTATCGACCGCAGCTAATTAATTAAAACACAACTAACTAGATTCAATTACGAATTGGCTCTGGAATCGGATCAGTTTTTCTCATTAAAATCAGTACAAGTTTGCAGGAGGGTTATTGACCCTCCAAACTAGTAATGACAGTGCAAGAACATCGTACAACAGAACACCGGTATCACGAATCACACGACAAGTGTTCTCCAGTTGTCTGGCGACTAAATTTAAAATCTAAAACTATAACTACTAAAAACAGTTGTTGGTTTATCGTCAACTAACCAATGGGTTACATCATTATTACATCACAACATACAGTCTTACTCTATTTTAAACTTAGTTAACCACATCTAGTGACGTTTTCTCCTGTTTAGAGTCAGTCAAAAAGCTTCGAGTGGAAGAAATTTGGCAATATCAACATATTGTTTGTTACAATATTGAAGTTCTGTAGCCTACCGTACTTCTAAAAGCTTATTCAAATTATGCCTGATTCCTGTGAACTTCCAAACATTTTCAGATCGGCCAGTGACATCACATCCTAGAGGCCCAAGACACTCCAATCCTTCTCAGCCGTATGGACCCTACCGGGATGATGCTTCAAATTTTGGTCGCAGACGCAATAGATATCCGGACAGAGCTTATGCCAATCCACCTCAAAGGTATCCTCGCCCTGCCCTTCCACGGGCTAGTAGTGCGGTTGATTTGTCTCGAGGAAGGTATCCTCCAGAAATGGCAGGAGGTGATCGTTATGAAGGAAATAGACAGAATTATCCCAGCGACGAGCCAATGCCGCTTATGGCGATCCCCGTTGAAAACCCAAGCGTCAATCCCCAGTCTGCGTCTGGGAAATCGAGACCGCGACCTAAGGGAAAAAAGAAACCTCAGGCCGAAGCCACGTCTCACGATAACGTTGAGCCCAGCTTGCACCTTCAGACTGTTTGCAGTTGGTCGGATTTAAAAGAATTACCGGCACCTGGTGGCTCAAAGTGAGTAGATCGTAAACTCCAATTTCTTCTTTAGGTGTTATTTACTGGGTTTGTCTCAATTCTGATGAATTTTTTATTGACTCTCTTAAAGTAAACTGTTGAAAGGTGTAATCCAGAAGTGTGCAATATTACGCTTACAGGTGAAATACAGTACACGAAGAAGTGCCAGTTTTGAATTGCGTCCTGGCTGCGAAACTTATTTAGGCCTATAAATAAGCTTGGTACGGTAGCATACATTTGACCTTTAAGCTCAACCTGGCTCAGAGAATTTAGTTCCAAAAATACGCATGAGTATGCTGACTCAATATATTCGGTATTCTGAAATTGGTATTCAGGTATTCGTGATTGTTATGTATAGTCTGTTTCTGAAATATTTTGATAAGTTTCGCCATTGATATTACCGGTACCATTTCTTAAAGATATGGCAGCCTTGCAACTGCTGGAGTGCTGGATAGCCTTTGTGCAACTCCTGGTTTTACTGCGTTATTTATATCTGACCCGCTTATTCATATCTGATCGCTTGCGACTTGTGATAGACTCAGTCCCAATAGTTCAAACTACTACATTAACTATTGCTATGAAACTATATAAAATCAAACTGTAGGCTGCATTGCATTTGTGTGCTGCCTACATGCAACCTTGGTAAAGTGTATAGCAAATTCCAAACATGAATGCTCTTTTGAGTCAGTTGGCTTGGTTAAGTTATTGTACTTATCCATGGAATGGTAGCAATATGATTTGACTTATCTTTCTTCAAGATGTGTTCTTGCACAAAATATCGACCCATCCATGCATATACAAACGATAAAGATGCACTTTGAATCGAATAAAAGATCGGGTGGCGGTCCTGTGAAAACTAATGGCATCATCCGAATGACTGATGGCTTACTGGTGGCATTTGTCAACGAGAAAGGTATGTTGCCTGATCTATTCATTACATCCAATATAGGTTTCGACATTTCGATGATCTATACAAGATTTTATACACAGCAATTTCAGCTTGAAGAAAACGATAAGTTACACTTCACAGATGAGGTTTGATTCAGACGTGAGGCAGTTGTTTACTGTGTCAATATAATTCATTGTGGTTACTTCGGGCTGTGGGTATTACTATTGTGAGTTGACTTTGACCCGAATCACACTCTCATTGATAACAATGGATTTTTAGATAGAATTCATTCTGTTGAATTGCACGATAAGAACAAATGATGAGAAATACAATTATTCAATTGTTTGTATTGTATATCACAATCGATCCACTTGAATGCAGAATTTTGCCTCCATCTGGTTACACCCTACTTAGGCTACATGGTATGAGTGGGTTGTTGAATGTGTAAGCAGAGTGCAATCAGGAGTGAAGTCTGGCGAATTAAGGGTTGATATCTGCTATATAAGCAAATAGGACCCGGGAGACTGCAGCAAAATGAACAATGGGTTTTGTCACATGGTCTAATAGCAATGTCTGTGTGTGATTGTAAGGTAATTGGCCTGCATATGTATGAAATATAGCTGTTCTACATTTTACTTTGCATATAATGATACAGTGTAGCTATAGTATGACTTGACATTAAAAGTTTCATGCTATATATGACAAAGTGTGAAATTGTCAACATATTGCTTTTCCATCAATGCTACAAGGAGCATTTTTGACATGATCTAACACAGTTAGCATGTACGTTATGCGAATATTGTTTGGCTGCTTGCAATGGTGTTAGGATGTTCTATTTGTAGAAGATCCCAAGTAAGGCAATGATGTAGCAATGGGCACCTCAAAATGTCCCGGGGCTATGTATTGCTCACTCATACTTGGACATCAAATATCTAACGACAGATGCATATATTGCTCCAAAACACATGAACAATGAACATATGAAATGGTGTCATCTTATGATGCAATAAAATTGTAGCGTCATTTATGGGAGTGTCTACAAGCGATAACTTACCCTGTTTAGTTTGGTTTATATTATTAGTCTGAATAGGAAATTCAGTACGGTAGTTCTCATTCTACACAGTTAATGATCATAGACACGAAACAATCAGTTATGAGTCACAATTTCAGGTCGCAGTAATTGATTTCGCAATATTGCCCCATGTCTAATTTCGTTTCAATTAACCTTCCTGTCCAAATACAATATGATGTAACGTCATGTTTGCTGTGCCTGCGCTGTAACTAGGCACCATTATTCCCAAGTTATGTATGGTTGTTGAAAGTAAAAGCCAGCCTACATGGTTATCCCCTAATTGGCCCCTGTAACTGGGAAATGATTTGCTTGAATTCAGCACACTACGGTTCATTTTCATTGTTTACTTGCAGAAATTGTAGGTCATATCTTTATTAAGAATGATAGACAATATAGAGAGATGAGTCCGTAGTCTTTCTTGCGTATTGGGATTAGGGGTAGCATTATTTTGGAATGCAATATTGGCTTGTACTACATCAGAGGTTCTCAGCCTTTACTAACCTGTGGGGACACTTTGCTAATTTACAAGCCTTCTTGGAACAGAAAATGCTTAAGGTTCGGTCAGCTGAATAATTGTTGATTCTTACACATACAAATGGAACACGGAACAGGTAGTTGCAATGTCATTGATATAGTTTTGCTCGCAAGCCGGATTCACGCTCAAATACTGACCAAGCGACAGAGTGTAGGCTATTTTCGCAACACATTTACCCTAGCACGCAGCTTCTATATTTTGCTTTTGTAGATTGTGATTCGTGCGCGAAAACTGCCAATCAGAAGATTGATGGAACGGACCTGAAAGTGTTTGAAAAGACAATTCCGACCTATTACAAACGGAAATTCACCATTCAGGTTTACATCGCGCTACCTTTCGTAACGACGCTTTGTCATTTAATGACGGCATTTTTTAGGGTGTTGGCAAATCTACAACTGAAGATGTTTTGAAAATGTTCTTGGAGCGTTGGTCGAAAGATGAAACTTCACCGATTTCTTGCGTGCGGCATCCCGATTCTGGTGTTTATCTGGTGGATTATGATGCCGATTTTGGTAAAAATATTTTTTGATCTAGGATGGTGTAAAGATCGTATTACGTATTCGGTATTATCTTTGGGATTAAACAAAGATAGTTAGTCTCTGCTGTATCTTGTTCCCTCGTTTCTTAGAAAGGAGTATGCACATTCGGCACCGTGATTGCATTTATAATGAAAATTGAATAAATGAATAAATAAATTGAAAAAATTAGAATACAAAAATGCAATCTCGAAATAGTTCATTTTGGATACCGATAGCTACAAATTGATGCGCATTCTGGAAGCACATAATCTACTAATGTAGATTTGCTATCGTTGGTTCCAAAACCCACTGAATAAAATAGAGAATAACCACACTATGAATGCATCGTTTGCTGGAATTTCGAAGAACTGTTAACCCTAACGGCATATTTAAATATAATGACTGGTAAATATGGTGGCTGTAAAGTATACACTGTATAGTGTACAGTACTGGCTTGCTCTATTGTTTATTTCTGAGATGTGTGTTCTGTTACGCAATCTCCTGACTAAATATTTACCGCAAACTGAGGTCAATTAGAATGACTCACGTGATACTGCTCACGGCTCTTAAACAAGTCTTAGTTGTCTGTGTAGCCGTTTAAGATTACAGTCAGTACATTATCTCATTACAGATTTGATTGAAAGATAGTTGCAAGATTAAAGTATGCCACTTTAATCCTGATTTATAAAACTATGGCGGACTTCTGTTTTCCACACTAAACACTACCTGCAGATGCCATTGTACTTGTTATAACGACGTCACAAGTCAATTTGAATTTTATAGTTTTGACTGAAGTCATTTTCAATTCACCACCAAGTCAAGTCTGATTCCAAGTTAGGGAGCAACGGGTAGAGGCCGACTTGTTGTGTTAAGACTCGAGTCTTGAGCCCAAGTCATTTTGTTTACTGCTCCGTATCGAGTTCAAGTCAGTTGCAACTTCTGTAAAACTCCTGGTTGATATCGAAGGCCTCCGATTCATAATATACCCATTTTTCTGACTCTTAACATGTTTATTTAAACAGGTAAAAGACACTTTCTAGGCCTGTTTTTCAATTATCAGTCCGATTATACAAGAATTGAATAAGCCATATACAATGTGTCTAGTCATATAGAATGACTCACGTACAAGTCGAGTCAATACACAAATTGACTCGAGTCATTGCAACCGTGGCAAGAACTAATGGCTGCTCTAATGAGAAATAGGAGTCAAATGAGCCCTAGTTGGCATACATAGCAGTAATATTAGTCGTACTCAAGGTACAGTCTTTGCACTAGCAGTCAGTCTGGGTAAGATTTGACTATGACGAAATCACGATTGCGATTAGTGTGAATACCATGTTGCAGTATTTTGCAAAGTACCGTTTCTTCTTAATATCACTGACTTTTGTAACTTGAGAATTAATTTCTTTAGATACCACTGAGACTGATAGTCTCTTGGCTAAAGTGTCATCGGAACCTTTGGAAGGGAATAAACTTGAAGTGAGTGAAAAATGGAACTGATCATTAAATTTGCTCTACGTGCCGATCATTGCAACGTTTCCTTATTTATAATCACTAGTTATTTCATTATGTTTTGGTCTTGCTATTACCTACCAATACAGCACGAGATTGAACAAGTGTACTATTTGCCTACATACTGTGACCAAAGTTTGCAACGATATCCCTTTCTTATGCCTGAACACTACAAATAATCAAGCGGCATTACCTGGTATATTTATAATCGAGTAGTCTATTTACATTGAAATGAACCCAAATATTTATATATAACTAGTAGACAATTGGAAAGAACATTGTATATCAATGTGATACGATTGTTGATATACAATGTTCTTACCAATTCTCTACTAATTGCTGACAATTACCCCTGACGAGTGTCAACCGAAAATATTCGGGTGTATTCAATATGAATATACTATCCAATTGTATATGGAAGTTCTGTACCTCCAAGGAGCTCTTCATTTATATCTACGTTCTTGAATACATTGGAATGATTTTCAACATCTGTTGATTACTGAGCGCTATGAGTGAATTCTGTCCTGTTTACCAAAACTATCAAATAATACCGTAATTCTCATTTCTCCGATGACGTTTGTGTTCTGAAATTTACGTAAATTGTGTATCATACAGGCTGCTAGACTTCTGCACAGCGACTGCCTCAAGATCTCGGACATACCCGCAAACACGTCTGACGATGAGATCAGGCTCATATTTGAAAGCAGAAAACGTACCGACGGAGGCCCCGTTACCAAAGTGGACAGACGGAAGGACGGATCATCGGCCTTGGTGTATTTTGCGAATTTTCAAGGTTGATTAAATGTTTATTCATAGTCTGGATTTTATTCATATTTCAAGGAAGATATTCTCAGCTGATATGGTGTGGGATTTTTCTTGATACTAAAATACAATCCTCCATGAGCATTTCTGCCCGACTAATTTTCTAATTGAACAATATATTCATATTGGAATAGACATTAATGTTTTTGGAATTATGTAATTGGAAAAAACAGAAATCATTTTGTTTTGTAAGCTTTATTTGCAATTTCTCTTGGATAGTCCAATCATATTGAAATGAACCCGAATGTTTTCAGCTGACTCTCGTCAGGGGTAATCGTCAGCGAATACTAGAGCATTAAGAAGAATATTACATGTCAACAATCTCGTCACCAAATATGACGTCACCAGCATGAAAATTCGAGTAATTGAAGCGAACAGAAGGTTTAAGCTCGAATAATGTTGTTACAAATTCATTACAGACTGCAAAAAAATTGCTTTTTAACAGATTTGCAGCATTTTGATCGTGAAATCATAATGAAAACTGTTGAATGTCATTCCGGTATCCCAATGATATTTATAATATTGCTGAAATTGTAACATCCTATAATTTTACTCAATTAGTATCAATGTCTTGGTTGCAATGGGAACAGAATGGGGACATAATATTTTATTTAGATGCGGAACGAATATACAAAAGATACAAGAAGCCTTGCATTGAGGTGGTCTTGATAAAAGAAACACCAGTTACGGTTGACATTTATCATCACGCGCTTTCCAAAGACCACAAAATGAAGTCGAAAACGAAGAAGTCAAAGCAGGCAAAGGAAAAGGCAGACGGTATATTATTCCTCTTTACTTTTTCACACACACATCATTAAGAGAAAATTGAGGATTATTCGTAGTCTAAGTAACGTTGTCAATGTTTTTCATACGTTAGACGCGATCAAGGCCATATCCAGCGGCCCAGAAGGAACCGTAAACAGCATTCAAATGACTCCGACCTGTGACGAAAAGGTCTTCTTCTTCATCAAGGACAGCAAGACGCACTACAAGCTGTTGAGAGACTCTTTCCAGGATCTGGGGCGAGTAGATCTTTGCAACACTGCGAAAGACGGCCGTGTTGTGAAATTTTACCCGGAGCAGGTGAATAAGGACTTGATATGTTCTTTGAAAGGATAGGGTATCAGTTCATTTTGTTCAATAAAAAACAACGTTATTGTGAGCATTTTGTAGTTTTTGAATTATGCGCTCCCTTGCTCTGTGAGTTAATTTATCACTTTCATTACGTTGCCTTGGAGTTGCCAACCAAGTCTGTTCCTACAGAAGGAGTTTGTGTACTATGCAAAAATATGACATTGAGCATAAGCCGGTGACAACTTTTGTGATTTGATTGTGTTGATTTAAAATGTTCTTCCCAGTTCTCTACTAGTTGCTGACGATTGCCCTTGACGAGTGTCAGCCGAAAATATTCGGGTTTCTTTCAATATGAATATATTATTCAATTGAATTTGAAAATATTTTTTATCGAAAGCCGTAATCTGAATTCCAGAAACAAGGTAGTCAAGCCGCAGTCTCAGGGAAAGTGCAAGACACTCTTCAACAACTTTGTGAAAGATTATGCCACAGAATCGAAAACCTTCGACAAGGAGAAGCTAGAAAAGGCGCGGAAGTTGAAGATGCACTCACATCTCGAGAAAATGTCTAACAAAAAGTCTGACGATGATTTCGTAGTCAGGTACGAATAAATTTTAATATTGTTCAAAATGTAGAAGTACTATATTACTGACCAAGCCTGAGTGTGAGGATAAACTGCATTGTCTGATAGCTTTTTTGTTGGCCTGTTGAGATTATAAGCATGCGGAAGTTACACTTGCTACATTTGTGCATGTGTGTTAAAGTTGGGGTTGGATTTGTGCTTAGACGTTGTGGTTAGGGTAATTGAAAATCTTAGGGGTTAGGGTTAGCTTTGGGGTTACAGAGTCGCATGCTCAAGCGACTCATTATAAATTGTTGCAGGCTTGACTGTAGGTCCAGATTTGGATTATATATAATCCCAGTTGTTCAAGGGCTGAAAGCCGGTAATCGAATTCTAAAATCATTTGTGAAATGTTTCTTTGTTCTCATTTTAATTCTAATTTAATTCCGGTTTTCCTGAAAATGCTACAGGAGAACTGTATAGTGCGAAACGAGCCAGCCTTGGCGTGCAGACATTTTCTATATCCGTGCTTATGACAATGAGCTTTGATTTGATGTGTAGTGAACTTGATTCTTATTGTGTTTCTTTCTAGTTCTGACTTTAAACAATTTCCAAACTTTTGTGAATTCTGTAATTCAAATTCTAACTTAATTTGGGAAAACGGTGTAGCTATAATTGTAAGTGCAACCTGATTTTGGAAAGTTGAAAATTTTCCAGACCAACTATGAATGGTCAAATGTCACTTCACCTCTTTTTTGCATACTCCGCAATTTTCCTATGTAGTCTTACTTACTTATTAGATGGCAGAACAACAAAGTTGAAGTGACGGGCCGTAAGGATGCAGTCGCTAAAATGATGGTTGATATCGAAAACGCTGTCGAATATAAGACCGTCGAAATACCCATGGACGAAGAGGGATACAGGTGCCTTGTTTTGAACCAATAAAGAATTTTGAATACCTGAGTGACTCGATTCTGAATCGAGTATTGGCTTCGAGTATTCGAGTAGTTATAACTAGGGCGATATTTTTTTTGACCTAAAAACGGAAGATTTCGCACTAAAAAATCAAGAATGGAGAAAGAACGTTCAACAGCAGCAGTTGTTGGCTGATAACACTGAAGTTGTGCGTACACTGTTGCTGGCACACCGTGTTGCTTCATTCTGACAATGGTGTCTACCTCACAATTTTTCATCATGCGTTTCTTGGTATAAGAACCAATGCCCACGCAATCTTGCTTTCAGTTGAGCATAACACCATGCCAACCTATTTGATTCATTTGGCCGTTTATGATTCACAATGAGCAGGCAATTGGCCGTCTACAACGATACGCCGATAAATTGGGCTACAAGCTGTAAAATAGTGCAAACATCTACGATACAAACGGAATGCAGGTTGCAAATAAAAATTAGACTTTGTCAACAATTTTGACATTTTTTAACCTAACGCTACAATTTGACAAAATTCTGACTTTTTTGACATGAAAAGAAATCGCCCTACTCATTACTCCACTCGAATCATTAGAATTGATACTCCATTGATATTTGAGTACTCAAATCTTTGTTCTCAGCCCCAATTATGTGAGCACGCTATGCATTTGCAGTGTAGGCTGTCTGCTCTGTCATGGCCGTTTTCCTTACAGAGCGATGGTGTACTGCGGAATTGTGGAGGATTTGAGGCGGAAATTTCCGAAAGCCAGTTTCAATTGCGACGAAAAAAATCATTCAGTATCCATCAATGGTCCCGAGGGAGACGCGACAAACATACAGTTGCAAGCATTGACGATGCATAGTGTGAGTTTATGCGGAAATATAGTATTGGAACAATATTTTTCATCGATAAGATATTACTCCTGATATGAAAGCCTATATTTTCGTAACAAGAGAATATCTACTCAAATTATCGTGTCCAGCCCTAGTTATAGCAACGAATGCTATCTCATTTCCAGAGCGTCAAATCAAGAAAAATAGCAGGCCTTGATGAGTGCGCACGCAGATATTTGATCGATAACGCCAAGATTTCTCATGGTACAATTCAGGATCATATCACTGGAAAGAGTATTAAAGGTGAGTTTTCACTGATATGGCTCGTACTGAATGTACTGAATACTTTGCTACATATTTTACAATTGATTTTATTAGTAGCTGTAAAATATAATGAGAAATAATGAGCATTCAGTTATATTGATAACATTGTTGAATATGCAATTGGCAAAAGGCTCAGGGCAGTGTTGGGATGACTCGAGTCATGACTTGACTTGACTCGAGTCACTTTGCTAAAATGACTTGACTTGACTCGGCGTATCAAAAATTGGGATTGACTCATGACTCGGAGCAAAATTCACGAGTCAATTTCAAGTCATCAAGTAATCGGTGTCGACAAAAATCATTGTATCTTGTATTGTATATGGTCGGATTGCTCGCGAAACGCTTGTGTAACCCGTGAGAGTGAATTGTCATTCAATGATAGTGCGTTTCCCTGTGACTCCATTGTTTTTTCACAAATAAATTGTCCGCAAACGAAGTGATGGAAGCTTATAGCTTACGATGTCGTAAACTAGTATAGTAAAGTAATGTAATAGCAAAATGTATATTTCTGTTTTCTGTTCTTACCTTAACCAAACCTCTTGTTTTATTGAAATTGAATTCTAATATAGTTTATATAGTCATCAACCATTGGCGCAGGCTCGAATTGTTTCATATCAATTTGTAAAGGGTAATGTATTGCATCTTATCAATTCGTTTCTCTATTCTCTATTTTGGCTGGTAACTATAAACTGAGGCTATGCAATTACTTACGCAGTTTAGTAGTTCTACCAGTGGTGGCTCGTGACAATATCGGGTGGTGGGGCAAGGGCTGCAAGCGACTTTTTATCAAGATGACGTCACAATGGAGTTTTCCAACGTAAACAAGTAACTTATTGGTACGAACTACGGTAACACGAACTTCCCGACAACAGTGATCTAACGTATGTGCCGCGAGAGGTCTGCCGGTGAGCTGTGACTTGAAGTGTGGTAACTGCGTAAACGGCGTACGGAACAAAGATTTCACACGGCTCATGTTCGCACTATACCTGACTTGACTAATTATCTGCAGAAATGGAAATGACTATAACTCGAGAGATTGCGTAAGCCTAGCTGGAAAGGTCAACGAGTTCGGACACATACGCAATTGTTATCTCATAGATTGGACAATGTCATATTGAATCCAAAACATAATTCTGAAGAACTACGGATAGCAGCCTCGGAAATTCGGTCCCGATACAGCATAGGAGATATTTTGGCCTTGATGCTGGAGACTGTCACACGACACATACGGCTTACGGTCTATATGTCTGCTGCAAAATCGCCTTTGGAAAATATATTACCGAATAAATACGTGGATTAAAGCCGAAAACTTGGTACACTGTTTCATGAAATCAACGAGAAGTAGCCTCATGACCGTTTTCGGTATGGTACACTGTCAAAATTAATACAAACAGACCAACACCGAATTTTGCGTAAAATTTACTGAGGAATAGGCTTATCATTGATCAAGCGATCAGCTGTTAGCCGCCATCGAAAACGAAACAGCTATCGCGCTTGACAGGGGTTGTAATTGTAAGCAAATGGCCTGAAGGCCACAATTTCACAGTCAAAATTGACATTGGAGAATATAAAATAAAAGTAAATATTTGAATGCAAACCGAGGATGTTAGTAAACTGTTTCATGATATCATCATCTCATCACTTATCTCAGTATGGAACACAGTTAGCGTTAACACAGATACGCCGACTTTTGCGTGAAATCCGCAATGCGTTAGGTAGGCTAAGTGTCAGATCAGCGCACATCTTTAACATACTCGACCTTGATAACGAAATTGCTGCCCTAATCATTGAGTGCCAACCTTGAGACTTGGCACAGCGTTCGATACTAAAATCAAGACATACCATGCAAAAGCTCATGACGGATCTAGGTAAGGAG
>KE606193.1:0-12435 GCA_000444245.1 Botryllus schlosseri | reverse complement strand
GTTTACTTTAATGTGTGCTGTGTAAAATTGAAGATACGAAACCTTATCTGGATACGTATGATGCCGTAGTTACGTTGCCTGGCGGATTTCTTGTTGTTTTCGAGTGCTTTTCGCTACAATTAAGCGCACGTCACAGATTTGCTTCGCGTAACTTGCCCCCGGGCTATGTTAAGCCGCGTCGCTTTTTACTTAAGCGTTTCGCGTTGGCTACGAAAAAAGACTGAAAATGGCCGCGGCCGGTAATTTTCCGGCGATGAAAATTCGAGTTTGCTTCCTCGCAAATTGTACGTTTCCTGCTTCGAAAATTGGACGTTGCCAATTCCCAACTCGACTAAATTACGGGAGGGAAATGCCGTCTCGTCGGATAATTTCGCAACAGCGCCTTTCCTGGTACGACGCGGACGTAATTGATTGTGAATAATACAACGTTATTATTATGAATCTCGAGCTATTACGAACTGAAATCAAACAGCGTTACGCGAAAATCCGTCTTTATTTACAACCACCATGATATTATTAAGGGGATAAATTCCCGTTACGTCATTGTCGTATGTTGCGAGTATACGAGCAAAAACATGAGCGATGATGTTCACGCTTGGGTTGAAAATATTTGTTGTCAATATCTTCGACCCGAGGTAGCGTTGAGTGCATATCGCCCTCGATTATATCCATCACCGTCGAACAAAAGAACGGCCTAACCCGGTATTATTAACCCCTCGCCGAGATATGAAGCGAAAATATCTCGGAGAAAGGCCAAACAAGCGTAACCAAACACATACCATAATGCGCTGAAGGCTGCGTCACGCCCGGCGTACTCCTATGAAGTACAAGGTCTGTCATCTCCGCGCGTATGACAATGGTGCACTGTTACGAAGTCGAGAATGTACTTCACCCTGCATTGGAGCGAACGCTTTCAACAACTACGTTTTATTCTTTTTTAGGAGCTACGTAATGCAACAGCAACAAGCTTTGCTTCACCCTATCATGAGCAATAAGGACCCGAGCATACAAGTGAAAAAAGAGTGCATCTTATTCTCCCAGTCTGTTATGAACGGGTGAGTGTAACCGCCATTTTACCCGCCTGGTCACGTGATTCGATATTTGACCGCCCGACCTCGCCTTGTAGTTGGTCTTCGGCGTCGGGAACACCAGCACCGCAAATGTCTCACGCCACCGCAGACGGCCCGGAACCGAGAATCCTGTCCAAGAAAAGGCGGGATCTGATCAACGCCGAGATTAGGGAGCTGCAAAATCTTCTGCCGCTCAAAAAAAGCTCCCGCGAACGACTTTCGTATTTGGGAATCCTCGCGCTGACGAACACGTTCATCAGGAAGGCTACGTTTTTCAAGAAAGGTCGGGATTTTCCCCGCGTTATTCTATTTAGGAATACTGCTCCGACAGTTAAATGGAATTCGGCTAGACTTTTTGGGATGAATACAACTAGGTGTGGCGTTGTTAATAATTTGGCTAGCTCTCCGCCAGTGACAAAGTGTAATATTCCGTTGTCATGGTATCAATATTGCTTAGGCTTCGTTTTGATTTTGATCGATTACGCAAAGTATTTCCTTTGCGATCTTTCACGATAATCAATGCGCGATCGAAAAGTATTTCAAATATTTCATTTCCTTCAACCGTCGTGAATGATAAATTTTGCGATGAGGATGGTTTTTCGCATTTTTGAGGGTATAAGTTGATTTTTATTTTGGAAAAGGTCTCTTTCTCAAGATATTACGCGATTTTAAACATCATATATGTTAAACATTCGCTCGTGATATTTGCGCATAAAGCATAACAGACAACGCGATAGTTTGAATGTTCAAGCATTGTGAGAATATATGTCGTACTAATTATCGCGTGGTAGTACTAGGCAACGCACAACTTGATATCTGACTGTGCAGTGTGCATTCTTCAACACATTCGTCAATCCAAGATCATTCATTGAACCGTTGTTCATGATCTTGCCAGAATGCATCGGAAGCGGCAGCAATCCGAGCGCCGGTCTCGTGAGCGACTTTGCAAACTCTCTATCCGGTTTTCTTCTCGTTTTCAACCGAGAAGGAAAGATCCTCTTTTCGTCCGACAACATTCTCGATTATCTCGGTCACACAGTGGTGAGTAATCGCGCTCGCTTGAGATCTGGCGCCTGCTAACGAATCGCGACTTACCAGGTTGAACTCGCCAGTCAAGGCGACAGCATCTACGACATCGTCGACAAAGAAGACCACGAAATGATCCGATCACAGCTAGACTTACAACCGCAAATGGAGAATGGTGAGTACGAAATAACACCCTACTTCCCATTGTGTAATTGAACCTGGCTATCGTCTTTGCACTTTTAAACCCGCTGATGCCCACGCAGCGAAGACACCAAACAAAAGGTTAAGTGTGCGCAAACGAAACTTGAGGCAAAGTAAACGATTCGATTCAACGCCCGAGACGCTGTTGCGATATCTTCAAACGGAAGGGCACGTGATCATCACGGTCGACTGCAAACGCGGCTTTGTGCCTATTTTCAGCTTGGCCTCTTGCGAAAAATTCAAACCGCGAAGTGACAGGCTCCAAAAGCTCACCGCCAATACGGGCTTGTGTAAACACCTGTCTTACTATGGAACAGTTCGGATGTGTCGAATCATACTAGTGTGACAAAGGCGTGGCTCTCAAAACACGATTTTTTTTAATCAACTCTCGTTTCATTGCCAACTGGTAATAGACTTGTCAAGAACACTCGTTGAAGGCACCTGATTCAATTTGACAGCCAGAGTGAAATCAAATATCGATGAATGACAATAATTCGGGAGAATCGTACGTTAGCGAGCACACTTGCGACGTGGGGGCTGGTTCGCGAAATCTATTTTGATAGCGCTGGTGTGAATAGTGACGTGACAATGTGTCGCGGCAGAATAAACCTTCCAGAATGACTGATGGGGACATCCTCAGTGGGATGAAACGGGTAAATCTTGTTAGATCTGCCGCGGTAGCTGATACAAATCATAAGCAAAAGTCTGCCTGTACTTTAATTGACAACCCCCCTTCAGCGTGGTGTGCTAAGCATTGTGGTGGTGTCAGTTGAAACAATGGCGTGTGTTTGTTCCAGGCGACGCCAGGCGTCTGTCGTTCTTCTGTCGGATGTCCACCTCACGTTACATGAAGACTCAGATGCGATCTTGGAAGAACAAGGTATTGTACGACTTCTTCTCAAATTCGCACTCCATTAACTAACCCAATGTTCTGAGTAATCAAATAGTGCTCTGAACCTTTTTGTTGTCGTGGTAGATTTAAGTTTTTACGTCGAGCCACAACCTCTGCATCTCTAGGCTGACAATCCTCTATGTTTGCCTTTAGATCGTGCACGTCACAGGCAAATACCACAAACCAGAAATGAGCAATGACTGGGCCGAGACTACTTTCTTCGCCGTTTGCGAACCCGTCGAGTCCAAGCCAGTCACCGACGTGAGACACCACCCCACCCCGAGACCCACCGAATTCAAAGCGGTCCATTCGCCGGACATGAAGTTCCTCGAAGTTCCCAACAATATATGTTCCTTCCTTGGGTACGACGCAGAGGAAATGGTCAACACGAGCTGGTACCAGTGGATTTTCCCCGACGATCTCAACCAAGCCAGACAACAACATATGAAATTCAGTACGTACCCAATCCTGTTTCATTACCTCAATTAGAAACCTATCACTTCACTGATTAATTTTGATAATCTTTCCACAGTCAAGGAGGATGGCTCTGCGTTCGCTTGCGTCGTTCGAATGATCCACAAAAATGGCGACCTGGTATGGTTCGACTGCACCGCCGAAAAATCGCAAGACACAATCTCAAACTCATTCGTATGCAATTACATAGCAATTGAGTAAGTCCTCTCAAATCACTGTAGAGATTTAGATTTTTATTCATCGCTGTCCTTTCGTTCTCAGCGAAGATGAAGTGCCTTTTTACCGACTCCACCACAATTTGCTGCCATTCCCTGAGCACTACACAGAAGTAAAACGCCATTACCTGGCGGCTAACTCGAGCCTTCTGGCTAGCGCGCTGAACACCGATGTAGGCCTCGCCTCCCCAAGCGGCATGGTATCTCCGACAGGCCGTATGCCCCAAAGTCCCGGCAGCGGTATGCCTCATATGATCATGACGCCCGGCATGTTCCAAGACAATATGGACACCAAGTCCCTGCTTCGTCGGCAATTGAAGAGAAAGTTAGGACACTCGATGGATAGCGCAATGGCCGCTGGGCTTAACCCCGGCGCGTACGCTCCCGGTATGGAACTTTTCAATATCCCACCTCCGAATAAGATGATGGTACGACGCCACACAACTGACCTGCTATACCGATCGCCCGCCCCTACCATGTACCACCCATCTATCCATCCCACATACCACGACTCCATCCACCCATCCATGTACATGGCCTCGCCTATGATAAGCGACCCCGGCCTGGTCCGCCCAGATCACCACTACCGAAGTGATTACGCGGCTATGGCGTCACGATCTGTAGACGCGTCAGCGACGCAAGAATCGTACACGTCACCGAAAACGATTCCATCACCTATGCTCAGGCAAAGCAATCAAAACAACAACGTATGCCTGCAACAGCAGCAAAAATTCGTGGAAAACCAGTACCAACCAATTAATTCCAACCACAGTCCCCAGCACACTCCCACTTACGAACCCCCGAGGTTAAACCACGCCCACTCCCCACCCTTGCTGATAAAATCCTCCCCTGTCCACTCACCCGTGGGATGCGACGGCATGGTGCACTCGCCAGAGCAACGAAATTTCTACAATGACGTCAACAACAACGTCATCGAACATAACTCGTCATGCTCCATGTCGCCCATGTCCTCCCACGGAAACTACTCCCCGGCCCACTCCAGTTACGACAGCCCGGCTGGCAACGAATGTGTGACATCATCACCAATCGACAATGATTTGACGAACCTGATTACATCATACGAGAGTCAATTCGAAGAAGACCAGATGGCGGTAAAGCAGGCCAGTTTGACCAACTGTGTGGTGCCAAACGGAAGACCCCGGATACCCCAACAGCCCCACCCGTATTCCCCACGACAAGAGTACCACAGTCGCTCGCCCCAAAAGTCCCCAATCAACCTAGTTCACAATGAAGCCGTGAACTACGCGCACAAGACCTCCCCGGTACAAGGGTCAAGGTCGCCCCATCACCAAATCAGCACCTCCTGCGCTATGGAGTCAAAGCCTTATCAACTTCAATACTCCATAACGCCCCACGATCCACGCACCGGATTCTCAACAGCACGAAGCGGCGTGGATTGGGTCAAAAAGTACAGCCATATGTCAGCTATGGTGAGTGCTGAGTTGGTGTTTACCATATTGTCTCACGGCTAATCATATTTTCTTTTTATTCGCAGGAAATGCTACTTTCTGATTCGGAGAGTAATTCGTCCTACTACGGTTGAGGGCGGGCTACGCTCCTTTGTCAGAATCATAACCAGTAACGGTTTATGGATAGTTTCCTAAATTAGGAAAATACCTGTAATAACCTTTATTGCCTTGTCCTTGGTATTTCGCTATAATTGTGTGATATTTTATGAAATTGCCGATGATTTTTTTGCAAAATGTAGTGTAACCCCTATGGGGTGACAAGACAGAATCTGCCCCAACCCAGTAGGCAGGCGCGTGGCCTAAAATGAGAGCGGCGTGTTTGCGAACATTATTGTCACGAGTTTCATGTGACATAACAATATCATGCTAAGTTTCAAAGCTGAATTCGCCCTCTCGTGGTCACGCGCCTGTCAGAAGTTTGTGAATTTTGAGAGAAATTGGATTTATTCCGGTTTGGAAGTCAGGTACTGGGTTGGATTCTGCTTTTGTTACCTCGGCGGGTTACGCAGAGTGTCACAAAACGTATGTGCATATCGTTGGGCCTCCGGATAATGTGAAAGTCTCTCAATTAGCTAACGCACCCGAACACACCTGCATTGCATAGATTGGCGGCCAGTGGACAGACAATTCCATCTCGAAAAGGCAAGTTACTAAGGTAATGGATCTGGCATGAATATAGGAGCGTAAATGTCGCACCGTCCCAATACGCTGACGAAAATAATGGCAAATTACACTGTGATTTCGCGATATTAAACCGAATTATCTACCTTTGCGTAATTGGCTCGACGCTGCGGTATGCCTATGGAATTTTATTCCTCCTGTGACGTAGAGAATATTAACCGGATACAACCGGCTCGTTCTACACTAATTCACCTGTCACTCAAAAGCGAAAGCGGATAATTGTTCGCTAACCGCACTTTGAGTATGTTCTTGACAACGTAGCTTGATTGCTAGTTCAAATCATGCTAGATTTGATCTGCTTTTGAAAGAGATATTTACCGCGGCGAGTTCGCGCACACTGCAACGTTGTGAACACGACACAAAAGCTTAGCCGTAGGCGATTTTGGCTCGTGACTGTCGACGACTAAAAATATGCCGCGCGATAGTCTTTGTAGCGATACGTCACAAATTGTATTGCGAAAATAAGGCGCGCTGATGAAGTGCATCAGTCGTAAACAAGGAACCGCAATGTTTGGCATGGATTTCTTTTGTCAGCATTCCTTTTTTCTCTCCTCAGTTATTTCAGTTTATTTATGTTACCTCGCTGGTACGCCTGATTTTATTTACAATATTTTCAAGTCATTGTGTAAAGAGAACCAATGCAATATCACCCACAATGCAAAGTGCTACACGGTGATATATGCTTTGGCGGAAACAATTCTTTTTAATCTAAATCATCTCCTACGCAATGTCCATCTGATTGGATTCAATCGAAGGTTTGCTGGTATACCCGAAACCAGTCATTGTGATTTTCCCTATTCATCGTGCATACGCACCTGTAGATATATTTTTCATCGATCAGTCAACGTTTGTTCTTTGTCCAATGATAGTCTAACGAGGTCCCGCATTCAAGTGCATAACCCGAGAGAAAAGTCATTCCATGTTAAATATTTACATTTTCGCGTGTGACGAGAGCCTCGCGATCGAATTTTCGCCGTGCTGTCGAAACCGGAATAATATCTTATCTGTTGATTTTCGACGATAAAATAGACAATGGTGCGATGTAATCTTGGCTAAAGTCCCTGTTTCCTTTCGGTAAAGATATCAAACTAAAATTAAAAAGCATAAAAACCATGAACTTGACCGAATCGTTTTGTATTTGTCTGGCCTCTGCGCTGTCGATTTACCATCTTACGCTCTATCAATGCTAGAGTTGTGGTAAACAATACAAAGGTAAGTTTGTGCGTTTCGACAACCTATGTGTTCGGGTCATAAAAGCTGTGGGATTACCCCATCGTCAAGACTCGGTTATCAAGACCGTACATTCCACCTACGTTCGGCACGCTTCCAACGTTATGCACGTACATTTTGATTTTCTTTTTGTACATTTGTGCATTCGTTTTATGTTTTCTGTGGTACTTGGTAATAAGTCCACGAACTTTTCGTTGGCTTGGTAATAAGTCTTTTCGTGTACAGCAACTTTTCACTCGCGGCGTCGGTATTGCGTCACGACACGCATGACAGATTCGTTTTGTTCCATTCGTCTTTTTATCTTTTATTATGTTCCGTCATATTGATAGCATGATGGTCGCTCCATCTTCATTTTCAAATATTATCGTTGTACATTTATGTTTATGACTGCACTATTATATTGCGCTTACTGGCCCTTGAAAAGCCAAAACGAACCAAATAGTTGTACGTAGTGAGATTATTCCTATTTTAAGCATGATAGTGAGATGGATCGCTACAGATGTTAACGAAGGAAATGCATTTAAAAAACGACCGGTTTTTGTGTTGAAATGTTCCGATACAAACTTTGTTCTTTGGTGTGTATGTATATTTCATTATAGATATTCTGTGCTTAGTTTCCGGTATAATGAAAAATTAAATTTAGATACTTAATCGGTTCGCCTTTGAATTGCAATTAGGGAGGTAAAGGACTGTCTATAGTTGAGGGTCTTAGCTGGGATGTACACAACAATTCGAGTCAAGTTGAGGCCCATTTCTGCGAGTAATGAAAATATATGCCTTTACACCAAGACTAATATCATATCAACGAAACATACAGTTTCAATACTTCATTTCCACGGCTGGAGTCCAGAAAACTCGGTTGTCCGTGTCTCACCTACGACAAATGTGACACATAAGGCTACATTTATGAATGGTTGCGACTTTTCTGTAGAGCCTCATGATCAGTGATTCCCAACCGCGGTTCTCATATAGCCGCATGCGGCTCCAAGATAGCCTTCTTGCGACTCTGATTGACTTCTAAATATGTCAGGAAAATATAACATTTTTTTTCTATGAATAGTTACAGTCAATTTATGTATATGAATGCTAAAATGAGGGATATTAGTTATGTCAAAGGCGGCAAAGGCCGCTTTTGAAAACCGGGGAAGAGAATTCTTGCAGACTAGCGTCAAACGCATGGATGAATACTCATCAGACTCGGATGTATCTTGAGTTATGCTGGTCATAGACCATTATATAAAGTCTCTGTGTAGAGTAAATTTCATCAAAATTTTACTAATATCAGAATAACGGCTCATATTCAAGAATAAATTGCAATAAGTTCAATATTACTCAGCGTATAATTTCCCGCAAACTTGTGCAGCAAGTGCTGGAACGCATGAGGAGCTATCTAATAAAGACATAATAGTATGTTGTAGTAATGATACGCATTATCAAGTCCTTTCAATTATAGCACTCGCCAATCTGCGTCTATAAAAGCTAAAATAGCCGACATGGAATCTATGTGTGCAATCCGCATGCTTTTGACTTCGTTGGATGGTGATTGGTGAGATCCAGAGGTAGGCTGGCCAGCTACCTTTAAAATTTCGTAATAAGTAGCCTACTAGAGTGTTTTCATGCGGCTCCATACATACTCTGGTGTTTGAAATGCGGCTCCGACAGCCAAAAACGTTGTGGACCGCTGCTCAGTTCTCATGATGGTCACAAAGTGCTACGAAATAGTCATGGTCATGAAGCAGGAAAATATTGTGGGTGTCGTGGACTGGTAGCATATTCCTGGTAGCCACAAAGAAATATACTTTTAATGTTAATATTTCTGCTAAGTCGTCATAATATGTGATGCTTGAATCGACTCGAAGCTTGACAGTCGAGTCGGAATCGAATCACTTAATCACTCAAGTCCTCGATTCTGCACAGCCCTCAACCCTACTTATTAGCTGGGACCACGCGTATAACGGTGGTAGCGAAATTCATTGCACAGCGAGTATGAATTAACATATAAAATATTAACATTATAAGTAATATATGCATTTGACCTCGAAAGCTGTAACTGACCATAATTGCGAGTAGACTAGAGCGTACTATGAACTGACAACAGAGACAGCCAAGCGTCACGGTCAATCTGTGAGCTCGTAACGCCACCCCGCGAGAGCTATTCCACAGTCACCAGCACTCCCACAATGTCTGTTGTCCGACGTCGTTGCTAAATTCGTTCATATAGATCAGGGCCGGCGAACCCGTGGCCCGCGAGAAGGTTTTGAGTAACCCGCGCGGTAATTTTCGAAATTAGTCATATTATCAAAAATGAATTGCCCATACTGGGAACTTGCAAGACCAACCAAAAATTTGATTAGTCTAGACCAGTGGTTCCCAACCTTTTTCGACTCATCGCCCACTTTTCAAGTTCAACACCGATCATCGCCCCCCCAAATTTTGTGAACCGAAAAATGGGCATACAAACTGCAATCACCGGCGGGTTGACCAAAAAAAAGGTCAACTTTTCGGCTCGATGTCGAATTTTACACTTTTGCAACCAATTTTGGTGAGTTGACTAAAAAAAGGTCATTTCTCCGCCTTGACTCCAATATAGCCGTTTTAACGCGTCATCGCCCCTTTATCGCCCCTTCAGAATTTTCGCCCCCCTAGACCGCCAAATCGCCCCCTGGGGGGCGATATCGCCCACGTTGGGAACCACTGGTCTAGACGCAACACTTGAAATGTGACGACTAAAATATCAGTTCCGACGCATTGCCAGAACCATGGGCCAGTCGCATTTTGGCAGATCTTCGTACATCACAATAAAGCAGAATATTCTGCGGTGGATTTATCTAACGTAAAAATTTTCTTTCCGCTTCCCGCAATATGATGTCACTCGATTTCTTGCTTTTAATATATTGTTAGTTGTTACCAGACATGGGGTAATCGCGATTAGTAATCGTAATCGATTACGACGATTACAGCATTTTCAAGTAATCGTAATCGCAATCGATTACATTCGAAAAAATTCCGAAGTAATCGTAATCGTAATCGACTACTTCCCATATCTAATCGATTTCTTCGTGAAGAACGATTACTTTTTATTTGTACAAGGACTATGACATAAACTGAACATTCGTGAACACTGAACAAGGAAGGTTCGTGATAGCACAAACGTTTGATTTTCAAACTCCACTGCTCATTATTACGTCAGATGCAGCCTATTAGCTTTATGCGTCATTGCGTAAGCAGTNCTATNNNCAGTANNTTAGGNTTACCATATTTTTGTGACACCAATTCCGGACGCTAGTTAGCGCCNACTAGTGGATTTNAAAATGAGGTATGANTATATNGTCGATCAATATGACGTCACACNAGCAACGCTTTGTCTATCGACTAGAGGTGGTCACGNTCNGGTTCAGGAGTATGTGGTTGTGTGTTGNAAGTTGTAACCAGGACCGAAGCCCCATTTTTTCAGCCCATCCCGCACAAATAAACGCTAATTCTGAGCCCACCGTNGGGTAATCGATGNAACTTCTGGGAGCTTNCTATANGCATCTTGGTCGTTAAATGATTTGAATGAATTATGTNAATAATACTGGTTCTTCCACATATTANTATACAATTTTGGCNNTTTCTCCGCCCACATGGTCAGAGTTAGCGGCNTNGAGCTGGTGGANGATGATGACNTCGAANATGCAAGAAGCGTNATTGTACAATGTACATCGGTAAGTCATGTTCATGTCACACCTACAAGATTATTTATCAGCCTAATGCCGGTGCGCACTGCATCACTGAGCTATATAAACACCACACATCCGGTGGCTCCCCACCGTTTATTGTCGTGACTCCATATCCAATTTGCCGTGGCCCAGCTCCAAATTTGATAAGCTGATTACTAATTAAAGGTCTGCTAATTTGCCCAGATTTACTCACTTCCTGTTTTGGAAGCTGATTACGTTCAACAACTTCGCGAACCTCAGAATAAAGGCAAAGTAGCCCCAGGTTTCGAACCACTGTCTTTAAAAAATGCATCAAAACGGCCTAAACCGACTCTATGAATATTCGGTTATCTAGGGTTACCATATTTTGGAATCGGGAAAGGCGGACACTTTTTCAAAAATTTTCAAACTCAGAAAGCCGGTGGCAAATCCTCAAAAAGTGGTAAATTTCTACCGCTTCGTAGTCGGTTGACTAAAAAAAAGGTCAACTTTCGCTCAACTCCCGAAATTCCCGCCGGAGCGTCACTTCGGTGCTGATTTACGGCATCTCAGTCGAATTTTGCTATAAATTTGAACAAAATTCCTAAAAAAGAGGACAAAATCTCAAGAAGGAAGACATTTAGGCGTCTTCGGAGGACATTTTAAAAAACCCGAAAAAAGAGGACAAATCCTCCTAGAGGACGTATGGTAACCATACCGTTATCTTGTAATTGCGATTATAATTAGATTTATTTCTGTAAAGGAATGCTATTTCTATTTATTTTTGATCGCAGTTTTTGCGAGGGTGGTAGTCCCCATATTAACCAATAGATGTGATGCTAAATCGCGCGCGGCGCGAAGAAAAATTTCACGTAGCATAAATCTGGCCAAAATAATGTTGTTTATGATGATTTACGAGAAAATTAAAATTTTACTTCAAGCCTTCGAAATTCCGGACATTTAGGCATATTTTAGAAATTCCTCCCAGACGCAGTTTTAACAGTGAAATTCCGGACGTATGGCAACCCTACAGTAAATAGATATTCGATGTACGTACGTCGTACATTAGTGTGATCGTAAGAACACCCGCCGTGCTGTATAACAGGTTATCAACACGTTCCACACGCCATCACCTCGCAGCAGTATAATTTATCTCCGCTCTGCCTGGTCTAAAATAGTAACTTATGTGTTGATGTTTGGTTAGGCTTATGCTTAGTTAAACGCAGTTTGACCGTTGCTGCTTTGCGAGCAGTAGGCCTATCTAGAACGTACGTACACCGGACAAAGATTTGAAATTTTTTGCTCGTCAAATAAAATATTGCGATTTCGACAACGAAGCATTAAAAATTCACAGCTGGTTATATATATATCAAAACCGAGCCGTTTTGCCGTTTCTTGTAACGGCAGCATGCAGTACAATCAGAGGTGGTCAGTAACGAAGTACTTCTACTTTTTCGAAGTACTCAAGTAGCTTTCCTC
>ATSW01013651.1:0-10451 GCA_000444245.1 Botryllus schlosseri | reverse complement strand
CTTTTTCAGAAATTTGCAAGTTGCAAAACTGGAGTAAAATTCTCAAAAACCTGTTAATTTTTTCCCACTTTGTTATCGGTTGACTAAAAAAAATATATATATATATACATGATTATTTTCAAAAAATATTTATGAACGTTCAAAATTTGTTGCTCGAACGTATCATCGGTCCCCATCCGGTGGGTCCAATGGCACACGACCCGGGGACCTATGAGACATACTCTTAAAAAACTCAGATGTGACAAATTTTCATGCTGTGTATTATTATCTAAGCTACAGCAAGCCAAAGAAGAATGTTTGGTCGCAACCGCCAAATAAATAGAATTAATAATAACTCAAACGTTGCCATAAAATCACGTTTCGATTTAGGCTCGAATTTATAAATTTTAGGGTACATATATATTGCTCGTAAATCGACATTGTGACTTCCAAATACCTCGTTATAGCAGTGAAACATCACATGCAATTATTACATAAAGAGTTTCTGCACGTAGTCATGTTTCAGTTGCTGCGTGATTAGTATGCTTGATTAATTTTGCTTGATTTGGCTATTGTATCATCGGTCCCCACCCTACGAATTTTATACATGAATCAAAAAAAAATTCCACTCAAGGAAGGTATTGAATAAAATAATATGTGCCAAAATATAGCCCGATATAAGCCCTACACTTCACATTAAAATGATTGCTGGTTTGTTCGTGTTGAAGGTTACAAAGAAAAATGTATGCGTCGATCGAAATTTAGTTGACACCCCCGAAAACAAAAAACCTCTGTCAGACACCCCGTAGCTCGCACACGTCGAATTTCTTTGTATGTGAGGAAAGATTCTGCCAGCATGCAATTGTAGTCAAGTTCACGGAGTGTAATCATGGAATTATCATAGTGAATTTTTCAAGTATTTTCGGTCCCAGTGATCCATCGGTACCACATCTCCCCTACGTGGGCCAGTAGGAGTTATCACCGCGATTCAATTCTGAGTTAGGCTCCTTTTTCGTGTGCCACGCTTTCGGTTCGAATATACACACTTTTCGCAAAGAGTGTATACGATAGTGATAAGCAGCAGCAAGGTTACTTTTATTGAAAATCACATCATATGGTGTTCATGCATTAATTAGGAAGACTTCTATTATTGCAAAGCAAATTCAGCAGCTGCATTTCTTGAAGTATAAGGTCGCGTCTTCAAAATTCGCGCGTCGATTTGATATGAACGAGTGCGGAAATCAATTTCCACAAAGACTGTTGGTGGTGATTGTAATAATATGTAATAATAACAGGTCCCGAAAACCGAAAATTGAGAAAAGTATTTTAAGGAACCTATACCGTCCAGCCTAGTCATCTCTATCTTGCAGCTCATCTAGAAGTTATTCTGGAAAAGCGGGATTGTAGGCGAAAATCGATTTTCGCAAACCATTTTTTTTTCGAAAACCCGGACAAAAATCTTTAAACACCGATGTGGTTTTATTAGTACTAAGCAGGCTATTGCCAATTTGACAATTTTAAAATGAGCTTCAGCTCTGGTGGCCATTATGTTTAAGTGATTCCTGAAGTTTCAGAAGTAATGAACCGAGACTGCCTCGGGCTTTCTCAAATTTAAATGATATATAAACTTGAGATATCAACGATTTAGCAAAATTGGAGGTTGGACGGAACTCGCTGACAATGCTTCGCGGACCCCCGGTTGGAGGCCCAGGTAATATAAAAAACGGCCGATTACAATTATATGAAAAAAAATGAATACGAGCGTCGTAGTTGTTAAGGGACACACCACCGTCTCTTGGAGAGAGTTTTCCGAAAATCGAAACTGTCCCTAATTTCAATGGTGGCTGGTTGCAAGGTTTATCTTGACTTCAAGTTGCCAGCACTTCGGTAGTTGTTGTAGCAACGATATCTTATTCAATTTGATAAATCGACATTTCGTATAAAATTGTATGATTTTCAACAGCTTAGATGGTTTATATACGAGGTTATTATATTTAATCAGTTTGACGATGTGGATTAGCGTGATTTAGTTTGGAAAGTTCTATCATGACCGGCATGTACTCAGCGACAAAAATATAGCCTGGAAAAGCTCCAGTACCAACTTCAAATAGATGTGATGTGATTTAGTTATTTTCAATTATTTTATCCTATAATTATTTGACGGTACTATATTATGAATAACTGAAAGTCCAATGATTGTGCTCGAGTGCGGAGAGCAACATAACGTCGGAGAAAGGAGTTTTAACATAATACGGATTGGCCACCATTAGATTATATATATATTGGTTTGTACAGGCAGAGACGATTTAAATTACAAGACATTGCTGTAGAAGTAGTGAGTTTGGCTTTGGGATGAATTCGCCAACATAAAATGTTTGATCACTAAGGCAAGTTCTTGCAACTTTTGTAGCATTCTTTACAGCTTCCGGGAGCTTCCTAAATACTCATGATATACGTTGTGTGATATTATAAGCTGTTTGGAGGAATGTTATATTGCAAATTTCTGCAACTCTTTCTATTTTATCATTTAAAATTTTAGGGCAACTTTCATCAAGCATTGCGGAAAATGGAAAGGAGGGATTAAATAAAACATGGAATAAAACTATATCCTGTATGGTTTTCTCTTTGATTTGCTTAGCAATAAGCTATGTGATGGATTAGCTGCTTGTCAATGTTATCTATAACGCAATGACGTACAAGCTAAAAGTACAACAACCCCAACCAGGCATGTCATTACCTGAACTATATGTAAATATATCGCTCGAATGATCCATTCACTATCGTTAAAATTTGAGGTCCTTTCCAATGTTCACTCTAATTTCCGAAGAGTCTGCGCGAACTTACCAACTCACTGCGCGATCCCTTCAACAACAGTGCGTAACGACTACAAACAAGGTCACCACTTCGGTATTGCGAAGCTAAGAGGGAACACTGGTCCTTTCCCTTTTCATGGACACCCAGGTGAGTCCACCGAAAATTACATTTTCACTGGGTCACATTTTTCAGGCTGTTGATTTTGTTACAGTCACTGCAATGCCTTGCGCCGATTTTGCAGACCTCGTTGCTTTATTTTCTTGCTGCTTATATCCTGCGTATGTAATTGCGGTGGTCTCGCTAGGCCGTTCGTCAAATGGGGAAGTACCGAATTTGACAGTTCTGCAGGCGCAGACAACGAAATGCTGTCATCGAGGTTTCAAATCTAAATAACTTCAACATGTAGGCATGATCGATTGAATAGCGAAAAATGAAACGAAACAAGCAGTTAACCTGGAAATTTTAGACTGCTGGGTTATATAACGGAACCTTTCGAGTGTCTCATACCCTAATAAATCTAAAAAAATGTAACGTTTTACTGAAACTTTTCTTGAAATTAAACGCAACTTCCACATGATCTTCAGTGCAACAAAAACCTGCCCTACTGATCACAGACAGTGGAATACCTGTAACTGTAACTCTGACAGCATTATTGAATTTGGATTTGAGTTTCTTAGTTTGTAGGTTCGTATTCACAGAGTATTGATGTAATAAACGAATACCTACTTCCATATTTGCAACATACGCTTCAAATAGATGTTCACTTTTCTTCTTCAGTTCAAGCTTCTTCATTTCCTTGTAAAACAATATTATTAATTTTTGTCAATTGCGGTATATGGACGGAATTTGCTTATCATCGAAATTAGACACACGATTTCAGATAATTTTATTCGACTACAATTATTGGTATTGTTCCCAATAAATTGTCAGAGAGGCATGATTATGAATTATGATCACACCAGACAAGTACCCATCACGGGACGCATAATAAACGTCTGTGGGTTGAGAACCCCTGCTCTAATATATCGAGATTTCATGGTCAAAGAGGCCTGATTATAAATTATGTCTGTTCAATAGAAGTCCCGATCATGTTTGGCACATTTCCAACCTTATCTGAATCGTACTATGTGGGAATGTTTCAACGTGGTAAAAGTTGTTAAAACTATGCAAATTACGAATGAAGCATCTGGTAATATTAGTTGAAATATTGAGATCAAATATTTATCGAACGTGGATCTCTTTCAACTATATATTGATGTCAAAGTCGCTATTTGCATCGCAACGATCATGAAGTTTTTTGCTACTATGATGCAGATTGCAGATACGGGTATTTTTCAAAGTCAACGACCACCGACTCTTTCGTTGCAATATCCGTTTACAAGAACAAAATTCATCATACTTTGGGTCATATATCGGGGCATAATTTCACAGGCAGACACATAATACAAATTAATATGCTGATGATTATTGCTTTCGATATTCGAATTAACCTTGCTATAGTACAGGAGTTCCCAATACATATCAAGTCGACTTATGCGAAGTAAAATACAGATCGGTAGTAAAAACCTTGAATGCAAAACAAGCAGTCGAAATATTTTTACTGATCAATACCACTACATGTGTGAGTAATGAGTTAGCTCTGCTCAATTGCTGCCGAAGAGTATTTGAAACAAAGGTGTCATCTATTTATGCGTAATCGCATGTCGGCTTCAACTTCCATCTGGTATCGCTGCTTGGTTTTCAATACGCAAATGGTGCTAAATCTAGTCTCAGAAAGTCAAGTAATTGTCAATAGGATCAGTTTTTGAACAACAAATTTGGAAACTGTCGAATACACCGTATTCATAAAAGCCCAAAATCAGAATCCGTCGGGTCAAAAAGCTTCAAAATTTTGAGATCGACTGCAACATCGCCCAATAATAGCGAAAAAACTCGAGCACGAATTACCGCCCCATTTCAACTCGTGTTCTGGTTTCGCACTATGAATACCGATTATATAAGGCAATTTTGAACAAAAATGAGTTTTAGGACTTCAATTTGTATTTGTGATCTAACAATGAAGGCTCAGTAAGACGCACTATTAGCGAACAATCCGAACATATACAAGATACAGAGATTTAGTCGACACTGATTTCTTGATGACGTGAAACTGACTAGAAAATTTTACTCCGAGTCACGAGTCAATTCATATTTCTGAGTCGCTTAGTCAAGTCATGGCGTTTTTCAAAGTGAGTCGAGTCATGTCAAGTCATTAGAAAAAGTTGACTCATCCCAACACTCATGAGCGATGTTATAGATCAGTGTCTCCCAAACTTTTTTGAGCTGCCGCCCCCCTGGACAACGAATGAAGTGTCACCGCCCCCTACACCCCCCCTCACAACGCCTGATCATAAAACAAAAGTTGTTCTGCATTTAATACAGCTAATAATGAGACGAATGAAGTTGGTGTATCACCATTCTCGTCATATTGGGTTTGAGTTTTAATAGGAACAATATCAGTCTAAAATCTCCAGTGTTCACTTCACGTAGGCCTACTGGCAAGTCGGTTTCTGATGTGAGTCAGGAACTTGCTGGTCACGGCGCTGAGAACACCTTATATAAAATATGAGCGGGGAAGGGCAACGACGAAAAAGCCATCCTGACTCCTGTGAGAGTGTTTATTTTTTATTCAATTGTGTATCCAGAACGATTGATTGGAGATATTGAACTTTTGGTTGAGCTCAAAATTGTTCTACACTAGAATTAGGGTTACCATATTTTGGAAATCTGAAAAGAGATAGCTGTTTCAAAATTTTCAGACTTATAATGCTGGAGTAAAATCCGGAAAAAATGGTGAATTTTTTCCGAGTTAGTGGCTGGTTGACTAAAAAAAAAGTCATTTTTTCTGGCTCAGGTCCCAAAAAATCCGCCAGACCGTTTCTCGAGCGCTAATTTCCCATATCTCAGTCCAATTTCCACGCAGGGGAGATGTGGTCCCGATGGATCACTGGGACCGAAAATACATTGAAAATTCTCTATGATAATTCCATGATTCCGTGAACTTGTCTACAATTGCATGCTGGCAAAATCTTTCCTCACACACAAAAAAATTGGACGTGCTATGGGGTCTCTCACAGATGTTTTTTGTTTTGGGGGGTGTAAACTAAATTTAGATCGACATATACATTTTCCTTTGTAACCTTCAACACGAACAAACCAGCAATCATTTTTATTGTGAAGTGTAGGGCTTGAATCAGGCTATATAATGGCACCTACTATTTTTTCCAGTACTTTCCTTGAGTGGAATTTTTTTCGATTTATGTATAAAATTCGTAGGGTGGGGACCGATGATACAATAGCCAAATCAAGCAAAATAATCAAGCATACTAATCATGAAACAAATAAAACATGCCTACGTACAGAAAATATTTATGTAATAATGGCATATGATGTTTTATCGCTATAACGAGGTATTTGGAAGTCACACTGTCGATTTCAGGCATTATGTATGTACCCTCAAATTTATAAGTCCGAGCCTAAATCGAAACGTGATTTTATGACAACATTTGAGTTAATATTTATTCTATTTTTCGACGGTTGCGATCAAACATTCTTCTTTGGCTTGCTGTAGCTTAGATTATAATACTGAGCAAGAAAAGTTGTCACATCTGAGTTTTTTAGGGTATATGTGTCATAGGTCCCCGGGTCGTGTGCCATTGAACCCACCGGGTGGGGACCGATGACAAGTTCGAGCAACATCCATAAATATTTTTTGAAAAGACGGATATTCATGTATATGTGCGCGATAGGTAGAGCTTGTATGAAAGTGCTGAGCCAGCAAAAGATCTGCTGTTTTCGGCTAAACATTTTGGGGCCACCGATCATTTTCCAATTTTTGATCCATCGGTACCACATCTCCCCTACATTTAACCAAACTTCAAAAAATAGGACAAATTCTCAAAGAGGACATAGGCGTCCTCCGAGGACACTTTCAAAAAAGTCAGAAAAGAGGACGAATCCTCTTAAAAGAGGACGTATGGTAACCCTAACTACAATGTAATCAGCTGCTCAAACATTTCATGCCTGGAAACTATACACAGAATGGATTGACTATCCGGTGAGGAATTTCTAATTGGACTTTATCCTGGAACCAAATCACCATCCTCGTGTAATTTTGTGAGATGATTGATTCATGTTTCTCCATCAAAATCAGGTATTCGAGCTGGACCGGTAGCTCAGAGCAAGCTTGAGAATTGGAACAGTTGTTGTGTCGCAACATTCCGCTGAATTATCATTGACTTGTCACCGAATACGGACAGTGCCATGTTCACCTTTATCATTACTAAGAACGGATATATTCTACCATTCAATTTTGAGATATACGACCGTCAAGTAGGAGTGATATGTCGTTTCTCGCAACCAGAACGCCGTGTCGAATGCCACGGTGACAGCGCTGTGGAAAATCCACGATCGTTTGAAATTGAAACATATTATAAAATCCCGCAAGACAGTTTCTCTTTTAAAAAGCCATCACATCTTGCAGTGAGCAATAACTGCTCAAATATACTTCGTAGTTCTCACAGCAGCACATAATGAACTACGCTTTTCGGGTATGCTGCCGACTGCTACATTAGTCTATTGATGAGCAGGAATAACATTGTCAAGTAACAATGGACTTTTCCGGTACAGCTGAATAAATAGATGGACAACCCTAAATTGCCCTTACTGAATCTCTTATATGCATTTTTACTGCGAATCTAGCTGCTTTATTATTCAATGGTTTCAACACTATACGCAGCAGTTGCCTTCTAAACCTACACCGCCGGCATTTGCTCTCAGCGCCCCCCTACTGCCCAATTTTCCAGCCAGCGCCCCCCAATCGCCCATTTCATGGCCAGCGCCCCCTTCAGGCTCGCGAACGCCCCCAGGGGGGCGCTGGCGCCCACTTTGGGAACCACTGGTGTAGGCCAACACATATTACCGTAGTGGAAGGGCCATGAAAGGCCAATGTTTAAAAAAGAATAATAAGCTATATTGTCCTTTACAACATCTGTTCTCATTGCAGACTGACATATATATTTTGTTTCATTTTGGGCGCTCACAAAAGTTCGCAAGCAAAAGTGACGAGCATTTATTAGTAATCAGGGGCCATCTTTAGGAGTGAGCAGAAGAGATGAAATTTCGTTTGTAGTCATCGGGATACCAAATCCCCATGAAGTGTTTTTACCGAACATTTTCATAAAAAAATCAAGCTCTCAAACAATGAAGAAGGCGATTATTGGGACCCCGAATTCCCCCATTGTATACTAGGAGTTAGTTTACTAACATCAGACGTGGTCATGGTCAGTGGCAAAGTATTACAACTTTTGGTCAGGGTTGTAACTAAGTCACATGGTTCCGAGTCATAAGTCATTCTCACTTTTATAGTTTTGACTCGAGTCAAGTTGGTTCATTTTCAATTCACCGCCGAGTCAAATCCAAGTCAGCGAGCAGAGGGTCGAGTCCGAGTCATGGTAACAGTTTCCAGTTAAAGTCTTGTTAAATCCACTTTTTATAACTGTTTGGTGATGTCGAGCGTTTCGCATTTATAATATACTAATTTTTGTCACTTTTAACAGTTTCTGGTCACATTTTCAAGCACCGCTAACAACAGATGAAATACCATCAGTGTGGGTACTTCACTATTTTTCGATATTACAATGAAATATCGGTCTTTGCAGCGTGAGTCTTAAGTCATATGACTTGAACTCGAGTCATTTCCGTATTTTGAGAAAATGACTTGAGTCAAGTCGAGCCATCAGAAAATCGCGACTCAAATCGAGTCATGACTCGATTCATTACAACCCTGATTTTGGTAATACTCAAGTATAGTTAGGTTTATATACTTGCACTACTGACTGAATTCGTGAAGATTTTAGACTGCTTTCACTTTTGCCTTACTTTTTATGTACAACCAGCCTACTTACTTCTCAAACTTGATGTTTTGTCAAGCGAAAGATAGTTTGGAGATAAGCTTGCATGATTTTGATGAGCTACATTGACATGACACGTCGGCGAAATACTCCTGCATCGCAAACACCCAAATGTATTTTTGAAAATTGCACATAAGCCTATGTGTCGTGTCATTTGTCATGCTACGTTACTCACGGAGATGAACCCGCAATTCCGAAATTATCAAACTTCGATTACTTGCTAAAAGCATGGAACACGTCCAACAAATCTACTTTTTCAAACTACTTACACGTGTACTTTTCGTTGAATTAGGATCAGAAACTGAGGCGAATCGTCTCGATCTACTTAGTAATACTATTGACACAGTTACTGTTCACAACTACCACATATAAATATTACTTCAAATAGTAGTAACGAGTCTTGTAATTGGTTAAAAATGAAGGGAAATACTTCTACCTCAATCGCCAGACAGAGCCAAACTAGAGCCCTGGTTGTAATGACACGACATGAGTCAGACTCGAGTCATCATCACAGAATTGGAAAATAAATGACTCAATTCAAGTCACTTTGTCTATTGACTCGAATTGAGTGATTTTCAAATTTTAAGATGATGAACATGAGTCTTTTAAAAAATTGCAAATTGACCATTTTGCGAATTTATTGAAAAGTTTGAGAACCACTAGGTTACAAGATCATAATTATAATGCGCCTGCAATGTCGCTGTCAAAGCCAATGTGTCTTGAAAAGTATNTCGNGNTATTAAACTCACCTNGTANTACAATTGAAAATGTCGTTGCTTNAAANTTGCGCAAATTGCTTGAATCTGATNGATANAAAGACCCTTGNCTGTAATGACAAAGAAAAGATACGTNGATTCAAAANCGACTCAAATTCAAACTNAACAGTNAATCNATGTGTTGAGAATTTTTGTTACATACAGTAATCAAGTAATCATATCGGCAGTGATGTCACAGAATGAAAANCTNTCATATCCGAGATCATTGATTTAGGGATAAAACAAAATCTGAACTTACCCATATGGTGCCTTTCAGTCNTTCAGACATTGATGTTCGTCANATTACATCTGATCGGTTGCGATTGCCGTACGGATGTCTTTATGATCCAACTGNTGAGCATCGGAGGAACAGGACTTAAAATGAATGTCCTGTGATGATCTTCCATGAGCANGGTCTCTATGAGAAGAGGGAANATATGAAAATTTGACAACGTCATTACAATTCCCATACACATGATGTAGGTTAACATGCAAANGGTATGACATAATTGCATATTGGAGGATGTNNGATCTNACTTCCTACTGACCATGGTAGCGTACATTAGCACAGTGTATTCGAAGATTCAACACACCATGAACAGCATACATACAACACANACATNGGGTANTNNCATACAGTAATTTCATATATAGAATGTTACTTAGAAGTATCCCCTGAGAGAACAGACTAACGGAATATGTGACTTTTTCATTAAGGAAGACACTGATTCTTCATTTGTAGGACTAACTAACACTCATCGAGAACCATGAGATGCACTTCATCCATTTTTCAAGATTCCTTCCAACTTGACGTTTTTCTTGACAGTTAAAGAGAGACATCTGAATATATTAGGTGCATTAAAGATGAATAGCTCTTTGCTGCTCTTATATAAATGTGCTCCGATTAAGAGGAGCACTGACTGCTTTCACATAGCTATGTACTGCCTTATTA
>ATSW01013649.1:0-11206 GCA_000444245.1 Botryllus schlosseri | reverse complement strand
ATAACAATAATAACAACAACAGCAGCAGTGAAACGTACCACCACGCTACTCGCCACCACCGCATCAACTAAAATCGCAGCATAGAAATAGGCCACACTGTATCTACCAACGTTACCCAGTCCCAGTGATTAGTGGTAGCCGGTTTAGTGTATTCTAACTGTAATCCATCAGCCGAACATTGCATGTTAACGACCTAAATGTTCGCCAATAAGGCGTTGCTGGAATAGAGCCTTACTAATCTCCAATAACTATATTTAGGCGTGATAATACCGCTTCCAACTGAGAGAAAAGGTCTATATTGCGGGTTCGTTTGACTGGTCCTTCCCGTGAACAATCAAAATGTGTGAATCTAACACACGAATCAAATTGAGTTTGACATACCTGGTCTATTGGGGATTGCGGCCAAGTTTTGCCAAGTGATAATATGAGCTCAAGGAGAAGTAATACTTAACTGAAAGTACATATGGACCTATCTGTAATATTAGACGTGGGTTGAGGTATTGGGTTAGGCTACACCGCTACATGCTATTACATGTTCATGTTCATGCGCATACCTTGGCATATAGTGTCTATGACAAGACCGCTCACTGTCGGAAGCTCATCGTAACTTTTCAGCGGCAACATATCCGACAAGATCTCAGATGAATCAATTTCAACTGTTCCCACGGCAATAGAAAGTAATTGCGCGCCAGACTCCGCAACCTATTTGGAACACCAACCGCATCAATTTCGTCTTATGGCGATGTTCTCAATCGACAAAATAGGATTTACCAGGGTACCATCCATATCAGGAGCAACCGATGCGTCCATAATCGCGATCACGTGTTTAGGAACGTTGGTTCGCGACGCTCCGTTGGATGAAATGTCACCAATCAGACCTATTACGTTTGTCGCGTCGATTAATGTTTCTTCCATATTCAAGAGTGCGATCTCTGCAGACGCGTTGGCCCCCGAAAAACACTTCAAATATCAGAGATAATTTTCGATGGTGATGCAAACATATATCTACAAGAGATGAAGCTACCTTTTCGCCGTAAGCTCTTCCGTCGGCTATCACCTGAACTATGCACAAAGTACTGTGACCATTTTCCAGCTTCAAGCTCTTGCTGACCTCAGCAACTAAATGGATAGCTTGATTGAAGTTGTATTCATCGGAGCCCACCGTGTTGTCGATAATAAATTCCACATTTAATCGCCACTTGCAAACTGCAAATGGTTCGATTGCTGTGAGCGATTATGGCGTTAGAACTGAGCCCTGTTACAAACCGTAGGGTGGCGCGCGCGGTAGAGTGTGAATGTATCTTGTAATGGAAGGCTCGACTTTGGGTAATTGCGGAGTGTTAGGTATCGTGTAGAAGTAGTCTGCGTCGGATACAATCTGCATTATTTGAAAAAGTATAAATTAAATTTATTTGCGTAATGCCACATGTAGCCAAGGTTACCCTAGCGTCCTTATTAATAACATTATGTCCTTATTTTAAGAAAACTATGTTGTTTATGTTTATTCAACAAAAACCTGGCGCTTATCGCGTGGCGGCCTTTTGCACCACGGTCATTGAACATAGTACACAAAGACAGGAGTGAACACGAAATAACGATCAGTAGAAAAATGGAGTAGATATGTTGTCTATATTTATAAGTTGTGTCCTAACCAACCAAAGGTCAAAATCAAAGGTCAAAATTATTAAACGGACGGTACGAAGCCGTGATAAGGATGGGACGAAAGCGGTGACCCTTATGTAGTCACACAGGGTTTTGGAACTTTTTTGTAACCGGCTCTATAGTGTCTGATCCGTATCAATCGCAACCTTGCATATAGCGGTGAATTTACAAACGTATATTACATCACAGTGTTACGACCGAAAATTTGAGGGATGAAGATCGCCATTTGCTTTATTCTGGCTACGCCCCGGCACACCTCATACAGGGTTCGTGTGGGAAATCATTATCCGACCACGTGGCATATACCTATCATAATTAAGTAAATGTATTTACGGAGGCAGAAATCTCAGTTCCAAGGCAAGGACAGTAGAATAGTGGTACGTTCCACTACCGTAACACCAATGGGCTGCTGATTAATATAGGCCTCTCATCCGATTCGCGTAAGCGGTCGGCGGTATCCTTCTCAAGCCACGGTAACCGGGTTCAAGAAAAATACAATGGTGTACCATCGGCCTCATGTACAACGTTCATAAATGTCGAACCGCCATGAATGCAGCAACAGCATCAATAAAAAGAGTTCGGTAAGACGTACGGGATTGGGGGTGCGGGTAACCATGCAGATCAGCAGTGATTGTTATTAGAGATGATTGATTATGGGCAAGTTTTTGTTGCACTAAAATCATGAGAAGGGTCTCACTTAATTTTAACAGAAGTTGCAGTAAAAGGTTGCATTTATAATTCTTTCGAATTATTATAGGGTATGAGATACTCAGAAGGTTCCGTTGTATACCCCAGCAGCTTAAAATTTGTGCAGGATATCTGTTGTTTCGTTTCTTTCTTCGCTATATGCAATCGATCACGCTTAGACTACTATGTTCTTTAGGTTTCAAACCTACATGTCAGCATTTCGATGTCAGCTCCCGCAGAGTTATCAAATTCGGTACTTCCCCATTTCACGGGGAATCTTACCCGTTCAAGAAAGGTGAGACTCGAAGCCATTCCTACGCTGATTCCAAATATTTTCGCCCCCATTTCTGTCAAGTCGACCGCTTTGTCGACAGCAGAGTCTGTGACAGGATTTGACACAATGGTCACCAGTATCTAAGAACGCAAAATAAGTACATGGCAATTACGCAAAGCTACAATTAATAATGATCTCTGATTACGTATTGAATTATTCAGGAACGTTGGTCGGTTTCCCCTTTTGAACAAGGCTGGCCGGTATATGCGTGATTTCGAATTCTATCCAAGTCACGTTCGCTAAACAATTTCAAACTTCTGGTTTGATAAGAAATTATATCAAAATATAAAGTTATCATGCATTCGTGACTTTCGACGGGTTACCGTATCTACACGGCCGTGTATGTGTGTACCAATTAACTCAAATCGCAGACGCGTCGTCTGACTGCGTAGATATCATCGTAACCTTGTAAACATTGTTGGAATCGGAACCGGGCATGATGTTATACACAAGTTGTACATATTCTTCAATCGTCCAACTACTTATCGCACACCTCATACCTCGGCCATGGAATGGGCCTTGTGTATGGTTCGATAAGTTTTAATTGTGGACTGACACGGATGTATATTAAATTCTTTTAGTCATCTGAGCTTAAGTCTTATATATAGCCTACAGTTATGAAGTGGATTCGTCTAAAAATCACATAGATTAAATTTTTAAATTCCAAGTCGCATCAGATCAGAAACCATTCAAAAGAATGGTAATTCAGCATTCTCGCAACCTCGTCCATTCTCATCTGTGGTATGCAACCTCATAATCTTATAAACCTCAATCGGTTTTATACCGCGATATCGATGCAAAATGAATGCTTCGGGGTTATCGTTACCCCATATATATAGAGAGAATAAAGATGTCCCTGCTTTACGCATGGAGACTAATAGAACATATCATAAATTTAGTATTCGACCTTTTTGGTAAGTTCATGCTGAAAAGTGAATTGCGTTAGCCCGAACGAAAATGCGAGGTACAAAAAACATCATTCGCATTTGCCGGGAATTTTTCCTCTTCCACTCTTATACCTTCTTTGTGTTATTTCTATCCAAATCCCGCTGAAACATATCCTGAACGTGGGAAAGCGCCAAACCGAGATTAACTCGTGATCTGAATTCGTCTGATTCAAATCGTCTGTCGATCAACGATTGCCGAAGTCGCGTTAAATTTCTTGTGAATTCTTGAACCGTTCTACCATGGTTAAAGCAATATTTTATACGGAAGATAACAAGTTTCCAGGAAATGATACCTTGGTTCCTTCGCAAATTTTACTACTGCAACTCGGGAATTGTAGTTTTCCGTAGCCTTTGCGGCTAACTTCATAATGAAATTATATAATGCTGTGTAGAATCGGGCCGTCAGTAACAGATCCGAATCTTCGTACAGGATTATCATATCCATCGCGTCGAAATGTGCATCTGTTCCCAAAAGAAGAGAACAAAATCAGCTACAGCTCAATGATGATCTCCAATGGTAAGTTGTTGTATGTGGGATCGGTGGTGTTTAGCTGAAGTGCTTTTGTGCACCAGACCCGTTCGAACTTGCCCATCCGCTCAATTAGATTAGTCAGGACGCTAATACAAATTCAATAACAAGTTGAATATAGTATGGACTCAGTAATAGAGCTCATACTGACATGGTTCCGCCTGGATACATTTTCCAAATATATATTTAAATCGGCTCAATACGCCATTACAGGAAGAATCTAACAGCGGAGCGAACCGATCTTTCCAGAGGAACAGCAAATCACTCCGTGCCGGATGTTCTTGTTTTAAGATGATCCTGGCGATGAATATTGTTTGGAACATTCCTTTTGACACTCGCTTATAGCAAGGGTAAGTAGAGTGCGGTTCAGTCCCATTAAAGCGAATATTATTGGCATCACACTCGTGTTAAGATCAACTAGTTGTATACTTGTATTTTGAAGATCTTTACTGACTGAGACGTTTGACAGTTTGAAACGTCTTTGTTTTAATCGTGTGATTTTATGCCTGGAATAGCAGGGTTGATACTAGCTGGAATCGATAGACTCGAGAGAGATTTTTTCAAACACTGATAAATAGGAGATACGGAGCGCTGAAGACTACCAATTATATCCGCATGGATTTGAGGAAGTTATATCGGAGATTTAATCATGCATCACTATGCTGCTAATCCGGTAGAATATATGCGTTTTCTTTGAATGGGTGTGTCACACGCAGGTAAGATACACTGCACGTTTCCATACGAATCGTATATAAAGTACCTGGCACGCTGTCAGTCGCAGTTTTGCATATTTGGCCCCCAACAACGTCTTTCAGTCCGCTCATTTCGTGATAGTTTTCCGCTTGGAAGACATGAGCATCCTTTGGTTCTGATGCAATTTCGCGAAGCTCGCCCGCATCCGCATCCGCTACGCCGACCTTGAGAAATCAGTGACATGTGTACGAGTGATACGAATTCACTTGTTTGATCAATGCTTACCGCCAGAGTGGTCAAGTCCGTTCTCGCGTGCGCTTGAACCGCTGCTTGCGTGACATTATCACGTGACTTCCCGTCAGTCAATACTACCAAAATCTAAGGAAAATTCCCTTGATATACTAGCAGTAAAACTTGAGTGCAAAGTCACCTTTGGAACGTTACTCCTAGCTCCTGCGGACGGGTTGAGGCTACTCGACAGGCTGTAAAGCATGGCGGCTCCAGTACGCGTCAGTCCCGTCTTTTGGTCAATTTGATTGACTGCCTGTATCACTGGAGGCTTGGCCTCGAAGTCGTTCAAATGAAACTCTGTCTCCGGGCTGCCACTGTATTGGTCAGTGCCTGCGATCATTTGTAATCGCGTATCATTATCATTGAATAGGAATCTTTTCAGTCATCGCTTGCGATCGCGTATCATTATCATTGAATAGGAATCTTTTCAGTCATCGCTTGCGATCGTACCTACTCTGGTGGTGTATTGGCCGACATCGAATTTGCTGATTAGAGACTCGATCCAGTCCTTTGCCAAAGCGAAGTCGTCGTCTCGAATGCTTGACGAGCCGTCGAAAAGAAATTGTAAATCCAACTCCACGACATCGCAATCTGGAAGTGTTTTCAGGTAGAGCTCAACCTATCAGACACCATATTCATAATCAATAGTCATAATCTATCATTTAGTTGTCACACCAGCGAATATCCGGTACGGACCAGGATGACGACGAGGGGCCGCAAGGCCTTAGTACACAGTCGCCTCTGTAGGAGTACACACATTCCAATCAATGCCGCAAAACAAAAGAAAATGAATATACAAAACTACAAGAAATGCAGAGAAAAAAATTCAACATGGATACAACGAGCTATAAACATCACAGTTTCGAGACTGCAGTGCAGGACTGAGTCTATAGTGCAGATTTCACAGTAATGAACAACACAAGACAGTAATTGCAATATCAGCATTTAATCAATATACTTGTGTAATATATATTTCCGATAACGTTTTTTAAATAGATGATCGGGCAAATCTCTGTGGTCTACCGATAGAGAGTTCCAGGTAGCGGCACCAATATAATAGAGACTTTTCTGGGAGGACGATTTAGATACAAGCGGAAGTGACAACCCATTTGATGCGGCAGAGCGAGTAAAGTGCGAATGTACCGAGGCAAAAGTAGTGAAATGTTTGTCAAAGAATGGTCTATTATGATGGAAGATATTGAGCATCATTTTTGCCGTTTCGTATTTTATGACGTCTGTCACACTCAGAATACCAAGTTTTTTTTGTATTCTGGCAGCAATCTAGAAGCAATGCACCCTGGTAGATAATATCACGCTAGTTCGAACGTATATTTACAGCGAAAATAACTACAGGAAGGTGGGCACAATGGGTAAAAAAAATTCCTTTTTTAGCCATAAATATATTTCGAATCCAGAAATACCAATAAACTTTAGCAAAACGATGGATGGACATAGAACGCATATTTCCTAATAAAAACGATGATTTGAAAATACGAAGAAATAACCGAAGTACAGCCGTTTGAAAAACGTACCTTTTTTTTTATCCCATTGTGCCCTGCGATAGGGGAAATGGGATAGTACTAAAAATTAATCACCGCATCAGTTAGCAAGAAACTGAGAACGGTTGAAGTATAAGATGGACCAGCAAGTGTCCAAGACCAGTTACAGTTTACATCCCTAAGCTTGGAATCGTAATGAAACTTGCATGGAGATCGCTGCCGGGACTTGCGGCGTCCCGTGATTATTAACGTCCTCTATTTATTGTATGACACTGCTAGGGACTGTAGGTGACGATCATGCTTCTACGCACTCTTCTGTTGATATTTATATATTTTGTAAAATCTGCCTTTGGATATCATTGGACCATTGTGCCCCAGCCATTCTTCAGAGCAAAACCCCCCAAAAAACTGCAAAATCGCAAATTTTGCGCCTAAATAGCATACGGGCGACTTTTAAATGTTCTGACTAAGCTGTGTACCTATTCCAAGCACATCCGACGAGATATACCATCCTAAAACACGATCGAAAGGTAGCGATGTAAATTCACGCTTCTTAGCAAAATTATGAAATTCGTCATTTTCTCACAGAGACAACGACCCTGGCGAAATCAAACCACATCGGGATTACGGCATATATGACACTACTAAATCATCGAACGATGTGCATTCTTCATGCTGGATTTTAAAAATATTCACGATGTATCATTGTGACCCTATATCCGTTGTGCCCCACCTTCCCCTACATCTTCAACTCATGTAAACAACTTACCTATACATCGCGCATTTAATTATTTTGAGTTTGGGATATCATTAGAGACAAATTTAAATATTGTTATCTTTTTAACAGTGGCAACGCAATAATATATAGTGACCTGTGGTGCAGACGCGCAGTGTCGTAACTTTGATTTGCAACGTAGAATAATTCATATTCATTATATAACGCATATTTTATAGTTACTGTAACTAAACCGTTGTGACACCGTAAGACACATTCCCTTCATAATATCGGCTCACAACTATCTAAAATTCATACTCTGCTTCTACCACGCCGAGAAAGTGCATCAGGGAAGAAATGGGCTCCAGAAATTGAGCTAATGAAGGGAAGGGACGGCGCGTCACCTCGATATATCATAGACATCGATTACTGGAATGGTTTCTTTCAGGGAACTATTTTAGATGCAGTTCAAATACGGTCTAGCTTTCCGTGAAAATGTCCGCTGCCCAAATGCTTTTCACGCGTCTTTCACTTTAATTTGAGGCCAATCATATTTAGAGCGTAGTGCTCCTTTATTGGTATGATTTGAGATCATAAGATAGCATGTAATAGAGATACAGTTTACCTTCTGAAGAGTCTTCACTTATTCTGTCAACTAAAACATCTGCAGCTGGCCTAAAATCCTCCTCCAGTCGATTGTCACATGTTCTGGTGGATTCGCACATATCCCAAACCGACCCATCGTGTGACCATGTCAATCCGCCGGAAGTTACCCCAAACGAATATAATTTTGCATCTCTCTTTCCTCGACTGTGAACCGATCTCCATACTGACGCATTACGAAGAATGTCTGGATGTATTGTGATGATCATCTGGAGTCAGCAGTTACAAAACAAATTTAGATTTCCAATAAAACTTTAGAATTAAAAGAGGAGAAAATAATTTCATCAGCAATCTGATTCGGCAATACACTTTCTGATTCAATCGAGAAGTGCAATAGGTATTTAATTTTATTTAATGTGACGTTATAATAAATATGATGAAATTGGACAGTGACGATATTGCGCTTTTTCCCGTCTGATGCTGGATGCATGAAATATATGATTACGTCATCGATTTCGGTTGATGACGAAGAAATCCATAGTGAGTTTGTAGTTAGTAATCCAAATCCACATATTACAGTATAAGAACAGGACAAGGTAGCATCCTCAAATGAGCGGCATTGTGCAGGTATATAGTAGGGCCATTCTCCAGGTAACATGGACCATAAAACACGGTTAGAAGTGTTATAGCTATATGGAGGAGGATCATATCATTGCTACATATGCAGTGCTAGGATGAAAAGATGAGCAAGCAACAAATGTTTGCAGAAACTACTTTATCCACACGCCAAACAACGCCATACCTTTCTCCTTGATGATTCCTGGTTCAGAACATTGTTAACACTTTCCTGAAGGTCAATCGGTTGACGAAAATCTGGATTTCTCGAAATCGCATTGAAGACATCACCTTGATGACATCACAAACACAAATTGAAGCTCAATGACTACTGCTCACTAGGGGTGTTCAAAAATGACTTGTTTTTTTCAAATTGTACAGCCTACTTGATAAAATTGTTGAGTTACCTAATTTAAGCCTGCACACCAAATTTGGTTCAATTCCAACCAGTAGCCGCATTGCTACAGGAGAAGAAAGTTTTTTTTATTACATAAAAATAAATAAAAAACATTTCAAAATTTTCTGTTCACTACATGAAATTGTTAGGTTGTCTATAGAAACGATGTTCACCAAATTTGGCTCAATTCCAACCACCGGAAGCAGAGTTATTACCGTCGAAAAATTTTTGATTTGAACACTGTAAAATAGAATTTACGGTGACCGATTCTTTAATTATTTATTATAAGTGTGCTCACCGTAAATACTATTTTATTCAAATCAAAAATTTTCTCGTTTGTTGTTCGGCTTTCTGTGGCATGTACTGTACTGTATCTTGTCTAATATACAATATTTTTGGCGAAATGGTTCTCTGCTCCTTTCATATTACTATCGGCCTTGTGAGAGCGTCGATAATCGGTATCGGTATCGGCCTTCAAAATCGATATCGGCCGACCTCTAATTCAGATAAGACTCACTTTTCCGCGAGCCCGCATACTTTGCCACTTCCGACCCTGTAGTAATCCAGACCTGAGTGTAGTTATGCCCAATCAAGAACAGGTCTGAAATTCTTTTCATCAGGTCGGCTGCTTGAATCCGTTCCTTCTCTGACCCGATGCCGCCGACGATGAAATGTAAATCCACCAGTGACCCGGCATATTCTGACAAAGCACGTATCATAATACAGGATGAAATTAAACAGCATGGTAAAATGATTACTTTTAAAGTTATGTCTTCTCAACCAATTCACCATCGTTTTCCAAGTGGCGAACATTTGTAGATAGTCTTCGGATACTAAAATGTGCGACGCGTCCGGCTTCGAGGATAAAACTCGGAAGCCCGACTTTGAGGAATCTTGGACGCCTACAGTTACCTGAACACGACCGCCAGCTGCCCATATAATAGTCCAAATGCATGCTACGCTACACGCAAGTTGGTTAACATAACGCGTATGCTATACGATGTTATCCTGTACCATACATGCTTGTTGCTTATTCCTGAAGATAATGTAATTCATTCAACAGAACAGTATTACGTGGTCGCACGAGTAATCCAACCCAATCCACTATGATCCAAACGTCCATGGAATTTTATAATCGCAATATGCACGCATAGAATCGTAGATGCCTTAGCGCAGTGGTTCTTAACCTTTTTTCCTCCAGCGCCCCCTTTCAAAAATTATGGGGCTCTAGCGCCCCCTTCCATATTGTAAGGACTGATAAAGACAATGGGTAAGAGGGAGGGCCGTAACAGCACTTCGTCAGCCCCCCTAAAAACGATTGTCTCGCGCACCCATAACGTGATAAACCAAACTTCTGGAGGCTTTGCGGCCAAGAACTCCATCGCGTTATTTCGATGGTCAGCAAAGTTTGTGTGGCCTGGTCGCCCTATATAGGCGTCAAAATATTTTATAATGCATGAATGAATAGGTGGTAATTGCATATATATGTCGCTACAAACTTTTTATTCTCTCAGCCCACGTAATCAGATTTACCAGTAGCGATGAGTGAGCTGTTGTCTTGGAAAATGAAGGGCACGTAATTATTAATTAAACATATTTGGGCGTGCCCGTTGATACAATTACTTCGTCACATGTTGTTATTTTGTTACCTCTTGTCCGCTATATAGTCAAAAGATATTGAAACGCATAAATCATTAAACTAATGTAAGCACACGATTCAAAATTGGTATTTCTTCACTGGCAAATACTTTTTCTCTGATGTATGTTATTTGTCCTGTGGGGTGCAGATTGCGGCGACATGATAATTCGGCACGAGCGATTTAAGCACCTATGGACAATTAGACTTATAGGCCTATACATCGAAGTTTACGGTCAACATAAGGGCAATCCTCTTCGGCTAAGGTTTTCTCGCTGACGATCTTTTGGCAAACTTCTCGGAGTCCCATATTGGCCGGAACTTCATGGCTTGGTAATGACCGACCCCGAAATGCCTATTTCTATTTTCTATAATTATGCGTATTTTTTCNTGNGGGAGTNGTCAANACATGATGTGTAATTTATGTTCATNCACCGAAATAATTTAGGGCACCCTTCGAGCTCACCGGTTTGGGATTTGGGTTGCAGCAGTTTCGGTCCTGGTAAGAAGTCAAAGTTCAGTCGGTCTTTTCGGGACTTTGGTATTGGAAATATTTCAAGCTTTAATCGCGCTCGAGGTCCAATCGACTATAATAAAC
>ATSW01013645.1:0-10160 GCA_000444245.1 Botryllus schlosseri | reverse complement strand
GGCATAAACTGCGGTAGCTGGCGCAGCACCTGCCACTCCAGCCCCGGCAGGGTACGCGACAGCCGCCGTCGCGGTCGATGTGAAAGCGCTCGCTGCATTTGTATAAACAGCCTGCTATAAATAAACAAGATAACTTTCTATCGTTCAGATTATAAAGTCGAGGGAATGTTTACCTGTGCCATTGTCATCTGACTCATTTGACTCGGAAGCACGTACGCTATCGTGCCTCCGGCCTGTGCCGCCATTGCTCCAGCCCCAGCGGAAATGTACCTCGTCCCAGGATACTGAGGCGCGCCATAAGCCACAACACCTTGACTCGACAATCCGGGTAACGTCTACGGAAATAAAGAGCACTGACACACAGATTTCATACCACAAATCCGACTTCAGCCCTACCCAAAGACCCTGTTGTGCTTGCAGGTCTTGTCCCGTCACTCCATTCGCCAGAGCCAACGCCGTGTAATTATTATCATAAACAACCCTAGAACAAGTAGATGAATGAAATACACATCCAATATAGGCGTTGTCCCTTCAGAATACTCACTGCATCAAGCCATTACTCGCCATAGCACTTGGTGCGGCAATGGCTGTGGCCGGTCTGAGCGCGGTGGTTGCAAATAAATTACGGCCTCTCCCGCCAATAAGTGCTGCCTGCCTGTACGCGTTAGCAGCGACAGGATTTATCCTGGCAACTGCAGCGGCTGAAGTCAACGTGGGTTATTTCAACCGAATATGACAGTGACAACATATCGCAAGAACGACACTAGAACCATGCACAATTATAGCAACAACAACACAAACACAAAGTTGCTGAGTAATACTGGCTAGTAATAAAAAAATTGAACATGCAAACACATGCAGATTTGCCCATGTCTACTGAACAACTCGAGTCAATTTGGGTGAAGCTAATTATGATTAGCATTTTCTAGAAGAGATTGTGGGACTTAATTTTTTACTTCTAGCCAAAATATGGACATTCAACTCTTAAACACAGTTTGGAGTGCATTACCGGATCAATTTTACTAAAATAACATAATGTTCAATTCGTATACCCAGTTCAAGATCACAAAAATTCTTAAATTAATCCGAAGATAGACTTACAAAAAGAGGTTTTCATATTGAATATTTTAATGACGAAAAAGCTGTTGCATAGTACAATGTTGCGCGGAATCAGTTCCAATTTTCTACAATAATTAAACATCTTGTAGATAAGACATAGCCCTGTACATTAAGTAATGCCGGCAAGGCAAGTCAGACGGATTTTGGTACTAGACGTAAGTTGTCCAGAGTTACAGACATGGGCAACAAGTGTTACAACCCGGCTACGTACCGTATGGATCGGTTGCAATCAGGTTAGGAACCACCGGAGCCAATTTCAAACCTAGGTGACACAAACAGCAACCAGTGATCAGAAGAAACATGTGAAGAGAGAGCATACACGATTACACATTACTAATGGAATAAACTACCTAATTCTTTCTTGGCACAGAAAAGTAATATGCACTGCAATAATTATAGCAATTAGAAGAAAGAACAACTACTGTACGCTTGGTGCAATCTTAATGGAGCTTAATCAGCTCATCTTTTTCAAATTCATGAATATATATGATGTCAAAACAATTAAACATATATATAGCAAACTTCAAATTATGAATAATCACAAGATTAGAATAAGTTGGAAAAATTATAAAGACGTTGCTCTAAGCATATGCATAATCAGCACGGAAACCGAAACATGCAAGAATAATCGCTTTTATCACAAACAGGCACCAACATTACATTTGGCACACCCACTGCACAACGGCCCAACAGTATGCATTGTATCACACATTGTCACAGGCCACGTTGCCTTACAAGCTCAAGTGAGGGTTGCAAAATCATATCAGTAAATGCATTATAAAGTACTAATCACCGCATATGCTTTACTAAGATAGTGACACTGAAAGTGCTTAACGGAAAGGATCTGAAGAGTCTAGGCAAAATAGGTTCCACCAAATCGACATGTAAAACATGTCGAATGGGATTGCAATTCACATGCACCAGTCAATTTTGTCTTACCGTTTATCAAGGGAACCGCTTGTTTTTTTGTCTGAACTCGTGCTGTAGCATCATTCACCTAAAACATTGACAGGAATGAAAATTTACACCTACTTCCAACAACATGAACATTGAGTTCAGATTCGTCCGTCAGAAGCATTGATCAGCGTCAGCTGCATGCAAAGACCTCGTACCAGTCATACAGGTTTGTAGATAAAACGGACTGCCGGACCTCCAGACAGATGTTTGGCAACGAAAAGTGTACATCTCGTACTCGTACAATACAAATCAGATCATCACATTTTTTATGTAACGCACTTATCAATGTTGTCACTATGTTGAAAAATCTATATTCAACCACCGATTTGATAATGCGAATTCAATTTTTTAAATCTTTACAGCCATACAGTGCACAGAAATAGCATACCTCAATTTTACGCCCTTCAACGATAGTCCCGTTCAATGCTTTCTTTGCACATTCTGCTTCCTCCTTTGTGTCAAACGTAATGAACCCAAACCCCTGAGGTAGAAAGTACGCGAGTCAAATCATGCCACAAATCAAACACTGAACATTTGATTTACTTTGGATCCTCGCTCATTGAAAATGATTTCAACATCCTCTATTTTCCCATATTTCTGTAAAGGAACATTAAATATCAAATTATGACAGAAGAAATAAATGTCAGCCCTTACCCCAAACATTGTTCGCAAGTCAGGGTCTCTGAATCGAAAGGGAATGTTCGATACATGTAGGCGTTTGCTTTGACCTGATGCTTGCTCCCCTGACAGAGTGGACATGCCATCGGCGGCTGAAGACTAGAGGGTAACACACATATCAGATCATGGTCGTATAGACTCATTGCTCAATAGTCAATATGGAATGACGGACCACAAAAATTAAATTGGATTAAAACATGGCACTCCATTGCGAATTCCCCACCATGGATGCAACTGAAGGTTGGTGCTTAACATATTGAAAATACTTCATAAGTGGTGATTAGTGCAATTACTAAAAGCCAGGCAGGTATTACTCATATCTATGTTAGATAACACCACCTACCGATTTACAATGACAAAGTAGTCAAACTTGCATTCAAATAAAAGTGGTATCATTCAAGATAAAACACGAGACGACATGATTTTGGTCGAATCCAATATAAGCATACTCATCCAAATCAAAATCACATTTCTAACAGTTTGTTATCTACCAATCATCCTACAAGATAGCAAGAGGACAAGCAATCTGATAGTAAACAGGACTGCACAATCATTATCACNACTTGACATTACAGGGAGCGTTTTACATATACTCAATTCAAGACACATTTGATCTCAGACAGACTATCCCCACACATTCGCCAGGGGTCATATATTGCCACTTGCCGGCATGGTGAGAAATTGAAGTAGGTGGTTCACATGAATTTTAAAGGGCTAATGTTTGCCCCACTTTGACATTTTCTACGTGTTAAGCATAAAATTCATCACACTTCTGATCATTTCCACCAATGTTGTTGCAAATTACTCAGAATTACATAAAGTATCGTTCTGGCATTGTCCCAGCAAATTTGTGCGATGCTACTCTTATCTCATTTTCCAAGCATCCAGAGAAAACAAACAGATACAGTTTGCATAAAATATACAAATACTCATAACTTTCGCAAGGCCAGAGAGACTCAAGGAAGAGAGAAATAGAGAAATCGCAAAGGCTCATGTTCACGATATGATACCAGCAGTGCTCCCCTCCGTGATAACATTGGAATGGCACAGGCAATCATGCAAGGTTTATCACAGGGTGTTATAATGCCAACAACCCTTTTAGATGCAAGCGGTGAACATAACCCACAGGAAGACACAAAACAATATCTAGAGAAGCAACCTTGTGGGATGTCACTTTGCATACAGTAATAAATAAGAGGGAACACTGGAAGACAACTGACGAATTGAACGTTTAGTCATTTCCCGTAAAGTAAAGTATCACAATATTATGCATAGTGTGTGTGAAAGGACAGAGATCATTTGCTCATTCATGATATATAAATTCAAGCTATTTCAAAACAAGCCATCCGCCATTCACAATACCTCACCCAGGCTGAAATCAAACATACTCCACACCTTTTAGGTGTTCCGCCTTCAGACGACTCCCTGCTGGAAAATTTCAGTAAATATTCTTCATTTATCGCACTACTCAACATTTAACTGCGGATACACATGTTATTGAATGCCTCTCGGGTCGAAGTGTCTTCTTACCGTCACTGTTTCGGCTGATGTGACCACTGACGCATTAGCAGACACCGACTGTGTAGACAACACGGTTCCTGCCGACCCAGCTACTGCATTCGGATCCATCATTACCATTTGCTGACCATTTTGCAGTTGTATTTGTTGACCATTTTGCAGTTGCAATTGTTGACTGTTTTGTAGCTGTAATTGTTGACCGCTTTGTAGTTGTATATGGCCCGGTATAGATCCTTCGACAGGTGGCTGAATACGAGAGCACATAGAAGAACCAAACACAATTTGAAAAAGCTTTAATAACCTACCGGTGGAGGTATAATTTGACCAGCTGCTCCGACTACTTGAGCAGCTTGCGTATATTCCTGCGCATGCCCGTTTGCCATGATGTATGCCTGTGGAAACATTCCTGGGCTTTGGAGCTGTTGCAACTGGTCAAGTTTGACTTGTCCTGTGACTGCTTGTGCAGTCATCGGTATTCTATTTATTCCAAGGTTTGCTGCTATTTGGACTGCGGAGTATGGTGCTGTTTGAGCCACCGACCCGGGAACTCCAAGTGTCGGTGGCAACACGTGCAAGGCTGCCGCCTGCGACGACCCTGGATATTCGTCTTTCGCAGAGGTAACTGCGGCTGTCGCAGATACCGTCGAAGCAGCGGTGGCTTGGTCGTCGGCTTCCTGAACGAGAGATAAAAAAACGTACTAGGACTGGTAAAAAGTAACAAGAGATCCCTGCAGGCATGCCTATTACATTGCAAAGCGGGAAATTTTGATCCCCATTTCAATACGACTCCAAATTTAAATATCCGAAAAGTACTGTCTGTGCCGTGTATGATAGATCTGAATTTCATGACCAGAATTTGTTCCAGTAAACACTATCACCACTATCAAAAGGAACTGAAATATAAAAGCATGCCAAGCATACAAGTCACCTGTGCTACCTGCTGCCCTTGCTTAAGCGAGTTCATTTGAAGAGTAGAATTAATAGTATATTTCGTCATTCAAAATCCAGTAGAATTAAACACAACAGTCATACAAGAAGCTAAGAAACAATAACGATTCTACCGATTAGCACCGCAGAATGAAAAAAAACAAGCAGCTCGCCGTGCGACTATTCCACGCCAATTAAAACCTAAACCAGACGAAAGACGTCGCTAACAGCGTGGATCTGATAACAGTGACAGGGAAACATACGAAGCCTTGGCCATTCCTGATATACTTAACACGCACAAGGCATTAGCACTTACTAAACGCGCAAGCAATAGAATAGCACCCGTTGATGTGAAATGAGATACAGAACAGCCTCAAATGCTCAAAAGGATAGCGGACGACAGCTGCCGAGTACATATCAACTCGGGAATATTGCGCACTAAGATTGTCGACTTTGCCAGACGATCCCTCGAGACTCGAGTCAAGAAAGGCGCGTCAACAATCGATTAGAAGTATGTGACGCCGAATTGAATATACTCCGAGCGCATATCAGTGATAACGAAAATAAAGAGGCGCGCGTTCACGATACTGCGCCTGTGCACGCTTCAAACTTGAATTATTTGCGTCGAGCGACTTCCATTGAACTGGCTTCGCAAAATTTCATTTGAATCGATCGCCGTTCATATACCCGTCACCCGTAATTCTCTGCGCTGTAGGCTCGCTAATTCGATTTATTTTACGTTCGAGATGCGAATGCCACCTGGTTCATCTCGTTCAAGCCCTGGTACCATCGCAACGCAGTGTTGCTACTCCCAACCCGCAATTAGAAATTCAACAATCGTACGCAGTTGTATATGGACATACTGAATTATTTATCGCTACGGGAAACTGTGAAAGCGAATAGCTCAGAAACATGCTTTACGTCATGCTCGGGCATCGTTCTGAGTCGATCATGTTCGCGGGCGTTACTGACATGGGAAATAGTGAGACTGGTTTATGACGCACTACCGCCGCAAGCGAGACTTAGTGACTCACTTATCGTCGAACGAACGTGCGCTCAATAAGCTTTTGTGTCAGCAAAGCGGATATAAGTTGCACAATGCACGTCCAAAGCATTCCGTGGCGAATTCACGACGAATATACGACAGGATGAAAGCGGTTGCTGTCGAGGTAGAGGTCGACGCGTCAGGTCCGCTTTTAAAGGCTCAGTTTAGTTTATTACTAGGGCTGGGCGAAATCGGCCACCTTCGCGATTTAAATCCGAATTAACCGTCCAGCCGAGTATTCCTAGTTACACTTATTATAATGTCACAGTATGGTGATACGTTAAGTTCGAATACGTACCTTCTGCGTCACCACAAAGTAAATACTAGCAGTCCTCCGTCACATTAGAGATAATTTGGTAGTTTTCCGACCTTACCAATTTCATAGCATTCTGAAATTATGTGGCGGGTTGATCATGAAGTCACGGAATTGCGATTTCCGCTAACGCGATCGTTTTGGATGCTGTGATACGACCAATCTGGTACTTTGAGGCTTCCACAATGGGAGAAAGTATCGAAACTATAATTACGAACTCGAATCATTGTGCCAAGCCCTATTTATTACGCAATATGTAGCTAACGTCAAACACGCATCATGTTTTCGAGTTAAAGTCACGATTCGCCAGCAAGACGACGCTCAACTCAACAAATTTTACATGGCTATTTGTGTGACGGCACAGCGCCGAAATCGATAGAGGTGTACGTACGATTGTTAGTGTGCGGTAGTTTAGTCGATTAGTTAGTTCATCTGCGATTGCCTACCACAAAATATCTACACTCGTAGAAGCAAAATTACATGCGTAATAACAAGTCACCGTGAGTACTGAGCCAATGCTAAGAACACATGCGGTAGCAAGAACACTGGGCGCGCCACTCCCACTGGTGCGGTTCAACTTGCGTTTGTATTTGCACCTAGGTACGCTTAACAATTGGAAATCTGATAACAAACACGCAACAGCCGGTTGAAAATATTATCAATTCCGGGACATCCTACGAAGGCTACGTAAGCGAGTGACGTCATGTTATTAATGCGAGACATTTCGCCATTACCAACCGACGTGTCTCAAAAAGTGAAATGAGGATATATGATGGCATTTGTCCAAGAAGCAGAATGACCGTGTCAGAGGATTACTTGATATTTAACCATGCTCGGTTTCGAATGTAAACGCTTTTGTACTGCCGTTTTACCTATATTTTTTCGCCCACAATCCCGCGACACCATCCATAACCAAAGAGAAACAGGGAAGAAGCATGTACACGTGAATACAAGACTGCAAGCACTACCGTACCAGGCATTGAACTATGTTTCTCAACCCAGCGTAAGATATACGGGTTTGGTACCTCATCGTACATACAGATATGAATCGAACAAAATAATCGTCCACATGTCTACATGTTAAGCAAGTCAATTAAGTAGACCACGGGTGAGTCGCACGTCCACTCGTGTTGCAAGAAAAGCATGCTGCTGGTGACTGTCCTTCAAATAGCTGCGGTCTTTCATATGGCATGCACGTGTATTTGCTCAGAGTTGATGAATATCAGCAAGAGACACACGACACACAATGACATGCATTTACTAGAAACCTCTTCGACTTGGATATCCTTTTCGCTCTCCATCTTCACTCGTTCGACCGCACGATCCCCGGCATTGCAATGCCACTATTGCATAATATCACAAACCTGGTCGGGCAATTCAGTACCAATGATTCAAGGTTCTCAACGCACAGGCTTTCCGACTGGTAAATGAACAAGTTCTTTTACTATGAGTTTACCGCTTGTGTCTGGCATGCAAGAGCACCAATGTAACAAAGTGAATCTTCACTCTATATTTCTGCAGGCAAGTTATTCGCATGATCGAACCCATGCCGACAATCACCTCACAACTCCCATAACAGAATTCGTTGACTGCACAATTATCAGCATTATAGCAGCGCTTTCCAAAATCGATTACTGTTCCTTCAATGACTAAAAGCCTTGAAATTAATACTGCATTCTCTACAAAAAAACTCACAAATATATCCATATGAAGTCTCATGCGTGGGATGTGGTGATGCGATTCATATGAACAGCTAATATATCACACTGCTGTTATTACACAAGCTAATAATCCTGTGTCATATTCTGCATACAAAAATAGTAAGAAGCTACATTCCACATGAAAACCAAATCGCAGTTTCAACAAGCCATTAATTATGTCTAAAACACCTACATCACAGAAATGAAACCCAAGACAGTCGTGCAAAAATTGTATATCCGATAGGTTACCATATAGGCTCATACAATTTCATGTAATCTAGGCTCGCTCACAGAACGTTTAGCAAGCACATAACTACATGATCAATGGTTCTCGAAAAAATGCCATGATCAACCAAAAAGAATTACTGCATAACCTGTTAGTACAAACTCATAATGAGAATTCTTTACAATGTCACTCTCAGCAGCCAAGAAAAACCAGAAGAGGAGATATCCACTACCACAAAACGAAGCGATTTTAATGCAGGCTCATTGCATTCCAATAAGTGATCAGGATAATGAAGAATGAGTGATAGACACAATCGCATTCATGTTGTCTCGCAAAAAGGGTTTCAAATGTGCAACTGTTTGTGATATTACCTCATCCATGATGTCATGATGTGGTCGTGATAAACACGACCTCTAGAAATCACACCACGGTGTACTTGCTGCCAACTTCGGTACATGGCAAAGCACTTAAAGTAAAATCAGCAATTATGGTTGATTTGAAGCATTTTTGCAAATAATATTATGGGAAAATAGGTAAAATACCAAGGCTAGACATTTACTGCTATATTCTACATGTTGAGACGGCAGGTTTCTCCTGAAACAAGATCAATCATTAGATAGTATGGAAGCAAAATACAGCACCACCATGATTGGCACACCGGCAGTATGGTAAGGATTACATGAATGAGAAATAAACTTGTGTAGATGAACCGCCAAGACGAATTCAAATACAATATAGGGGTTGAAATTCAAGATTTGCAAGAGCCTAATGGAACCCCACAGGTCATTTCAAAATAGCAATCAACATCACACACCATCTTGAGAAAGTTACACATATGCATGGTAGTGCAAACACACAAGAAGAATTTTGCACACAACATTTCCTATGCTCCATTTATGAACGCAGAAGTTACGAGTACCTGCTGTAACCAAAATGGTTTCAACAGGATTTAAAAATTAGTTCATGGCGCTGACAAACATGTAGGGTAGAGTCGTAGAGATAAAGTATTAAGACAAAACATAATGATTGTGTACTTCCTGTTTTTGTGATTATGCAACACAAACTGCCTTTACTTGATTACAAAATTATGAAAAACCATACGAACTCGAAGATGAGGCTGAGGCAACTTACAGAATCCAACTCCTAACAAAAATCCAGTTAAGCTACACAAAAATCGAGAAACATGTATTTTTTGTTAAAATTTATCAATGCGAGTAAGGCATGGTATGGAGTCGAGTATCATCATGTATCCGCAGGTCTGAAAGCTAAAAATTCAGAGCCCAGCAAACAAATAATAAACAGACTCGGCCATGTTACATGGCAAGGGTATTCACAATAACTAACATGAAACATTGTGCGCAAACCAATAGAATACAACCTATGGATTGCAAGACTTTATTGTAAGGCAGGGGTGGGAAATTACCGGTACTTTTAACGACGGGCAAAATGTGAAGCATAAAAAACGTTGGCGGGCAGAAACAAAAGTTGAGACTATGTTCCGCGGCGTTGAGTTTTATTTCCAAATTGAAAGCAGTGAATTACATTGTTAATACATGTTGCTAAGTGGATGCATTATTATTAGGCTGCGTCGCTAGCAGGTCCGCATCCACCCAGTGTATGTAATCACTGCATGATTTTTCTCATAATACCAACTCAAATTACATTCCTTAATCACGG
>ATSW01013641.1:0-11524 GCA_000444245.1 Botryllus schlosseri | reverse complement strand
CCCTATCGCCCCCTTCGTTATTTTCGCCCCCCTAGACCGCCAAATCGCCCCCTGGGGGGCGATATCGCCCACGTTGGGAACCACTGGTCTACATATTTATGGAGGCACATGCGCAATCACGGTTACCAGTTTACTGCTCTAGAATGTATGTATCGAAAATTATATTGCGTGTTGTTCACAAAAACGCATTTTTAACTCTGGATAACCAATCATGGTGTCACAAATGCATCCAGCATGACCAGAATGGCGTGAAATAACTAGGGCAAGTTTTTGCACCTTTTGCAACATTTTTTTACAGCTTCTGGAAGCTTTGTAAATACTCATAATGTATGTAGTATAGTGTTTTAATCTGTTTGAAGGAGTTTTATGTTGCAACTTTTTGCAACTTTTGTCTATATTTTTCATGCAAATTTTTTCTGCAACTTTTATCAAGTATTGCGCAAAATATGCTATAAAACTATAATAAAGACTAAATTAAGGGATTTCAAGTGACAATGCGACCCACCATAGGCGCCGGACGCAGGTATACTGGGTATGCCGTGTTTACCTAGCAATTTTTTCGGGTATGCGGCATACCCACTATTCCGTTAGTCATGAAACTCGCTGAACTAACTGGTAAATTGTGCGAACCCTATGTAAATAAAAATGTAACCGTGATCGATTGAATAGCGAAGGAAGAAACGGAACAAGCAGACACCATGCAAATTTTAAACTGCTGGAACCTTTCGAGTATCTCATACCCTCATGGTTTCAAAAAATTGTATAAATGCAACTTCTGCAACTTTTGTTAAAATTAAAAAAATAAATGCAACGTCTCAGGTTTTTAATGCAACAAAAACTTGCCCTAGAAATAACGCTTTCGCTAAATTTTTAGAGTTACCGGAATCGGTTCACAATACGTTTTATGTTGCAGTTATAGGCAATTGTCTTGCGTACTGGTGTGGTTGTGTGTCTTGTGTACTCAAACAAGCAAATAGTTGCTCCGTAATGAGAATAGTTTTGGGTAGTGGGGAATGAAGGCTCGGAATAAATATGAAATGGGAATGAAGCCAAAAAGGTTAAGAACCACTGGTTTGGATTGAGGGTTGGGTTATGGTTAGGTTTGGCCGTTTGGGGATAGGATATGTATGAGTGTTGATTTCTGGGCTAGAATAACTTTTTGGGTTGTGAAACCACATGTCAAAGTGTCGCATGCTGGTCTGTCATTTTTCATTATGTCGCATGTTCATGTGTGGAATCAAGTGGAATTTTTCGCAATTACTATCATTTTCGACTGAAGTACCAACGGTGATTACTTTGCCAACCTCTACTTATATCTGACAGGAGGACGAATGGATAACCCGCAAGGCTGCCCGGACCGAATGTACAGCGACGTGATGCTGCAATGTTGGAGGCACGAGGAAAACTCGCGGCCGCATTTTGCCGACATCCTGAAGACNATCAAGTCCATCAGGGTTTGAATTGCTACAATTGTGACGAGTGCATTTTGACGCAACTTATCTGACTGGTTNGATAATGCTACANGTCGTCNATGTTTCTTTTTTATATTGTCCAAAGCGTGTGTATGTTCGAAGTTGTATATATATACAAAGCAGTGCACTACAACAAATTAACTAATGCTGGCACAGTTAATGAAATAAGTAAGATCGAGCACTCCAGTATGTATCGCAAATAATTCAAATCATTGCATGGATTCGCGTTATTTAACCCTGCCGCGCAGTAGACTAGCGAAATGGCATTAAACTATGCATAGGTGCGAATTTGATTATAATTGACTACAGGTACTAAACTGTAAATAGAGTGGTCAGTTTCTCATTACTAATGCTTGGACCAAAACGTAGTTCAAAAATAACACGGATACCGGGATTCACTGATTGCATTGTCAGGTTGCATAAAAATATGCTGCACACCAAATTTGGCTCGATTTCAACTGGTAGATATGAGGGAGAGTGGTTTAAAAATTTTGAATTTTTTTTCTTTCAAATTTTACTCTCAACTCCATGAAGTTGTTAAGTTGTCCAAAAGAACGATCCTTACCAATTTTTGCTGATTTCCAACTGGTAGAAGCGGAGTGATTGCAGTTAGGATTCGCAAAAATAGCCTGGACGGCAGGTGATCGCAGATTTATAAATGAAAAACTCGAGTGCTTCAGTCATAATTTTTAGCTATTTTTCATTTTTTCTGCCATATATGCAGTTATTCTTCAACATCACATATTTTAATCGCATCATGTTATCCTGATAATTCCGTGTTGCACGTTCCGCCTAATAACTAATAACTGTAACCCTTATCACTGATAAAATCAAGTGTGTGTTATCCACTGATGTTCCAATCTAACACCTGTAATTAAAACTATGCAGTTATCCAATTTTTCCTAAACTTCAAAAGTCATTTTTGTCGGTACTTACCAAGTTACCGTGTCAATTTGGGTTCGAATATACCATCTGTTATAATAACTAGTGTTACGATTTGTATGTTGATTAGTTTTATGTCTGCCACTACATGAGATATTTCATGAACTCCTCCTGCGCAGACAAATCAGTTTGTGCTCAAACTTTAATGTTGCGAATTGCTTCAAGTAATTTTAAACACTCTTCGAGGTACAGAACTTCAATATACAATTGAATGATGTATTCATATTGATATAAACGCAAACGTTTTAGTCTCAAATTTGTCAGGCTTAATCGTCAGCAACTAGTAGAGAATTGGAAGGAATATTGTATATAAACAATGGTATGCAACTTACCCCTGATGAGTGTCACCCGGTAATATTTGGGTTATTTTCAATATGAATACATTATTCGATGGTATATTCAAATAGTTTTGCGAACTAATCGATTTTTACTGTAATACCTGCTNCTGCAGTAAAAAAAGTCCTTCAAACAAGTCAATATTTTAAGTCATTCTAGTTTGACATCTTCATTAATAATAATCACTATAAAAGATTTTTAAAACTTTATGAAACCACANCTGCTCATAGGACAAATATCTATGGCGCACTTAGTANAATTGATGAGAATATTCANTATANNACTGTNAAACTAATGTTTTGGGCTAGTTTTCAGTGATTTTGACATCCTATCATAGTTAAGAAAGCAGTACGTTATTTCTGTTGAATGTTTCAGCACCAAATCACTCTGAGCACTGATTTTTATATCTGTTGTACTTGTACGCCCCTCTTGAACCAATTCGTCATAGAAAAATAACTAATTTGTTCATACCCGCGACTCGTAATTTGCACTTCAATGCAGTTATTTACAGTTCCGATTTTCAAAGTTAATTCATCTATNAATCCCACCCGATTCTTCATGCGTAATTATTCTGTCCGATTCAAGTTNCTTTATACTTATGTTTTGAGCTTATTAAAAAAGTGANCNGTGTTTTATGTTTTTAAGAGTCGANGTCAAATCAGCATTATCCACCGCTAGTTAGTTCTGCACTGATATTATGGCACATTGTTTTGATTTTTCAGTCCCATAGGTTTTCAAATTTCTGAATATGGAAACAGTTATAGACTTGGGTGGTCATTAACGAATCGCTTATGCTTTTTGAAGTAGTCAAGTAGCATTTTCTTTACTTGCGCTACTTACTCAAGTGATTATGATTTNAGACTACTTCTACTTCACGGATTTCAGTTTTGAGCCTAAACTAGGCCCAGAATAATCAAGTTTTACTCGCTTGGAAATCACTACTCTTACTTGTACCAAGTAGAACTGTGGTTATGATTTGAGACTGCTGCTTTGTATTGACTTGACTTGACTCAGGCCAAGTCGTATGACTCGAGACTCTGACGGCCAAGGCCGACATTTGATTGTAATTTCGAAGAATAGTAAAGTTATCACACTATTGATATTGATATTTCGTTTATTATACTTGTGGCTCGGAACCACGTGACTTGGTCACAATCCTGCTTTGACCACATCTGCCTAGACTGAACTGAACCGGTGTAATAAATACAGAAAACTTTGCAGGCTCTTTCATTATACAGGATATAGCACTTTGTATTTTTGTCCTTGGTGTTTTGCGGCATGTACATTATAGCCATGGCTTTTCAGCATTTCAAGTCTAGATCAGTGGTTCTCGATGCTTGCAAATCCTTCGATGAATGATTTTGCGGCTCTGACGGTGGGAAAGTTTGAGGGCCACTGGTCTAGATAGAGTATCTCTTCAATTATGTATTCGTTTAAATCCTGTAATATTTCCAACGCTACCCAGTGCATTTTCATTATACTTGGCTGTCAATAAAGTTTTGACCACGTCGCGTTGGCAAGCGTAATGCTTGCTCTGTAACTGCTGACAATTTTATTCTATGTAGTAGTTTCGCCAAGTCTTCAAATAAACGTTGGTCAGTTCAGCTGGTTTAAATAGACATTGCTGACCCGTTGGATTCCAGGTTTTGCGTAAGAATACGATATTGCATAATCAGTGTAAGCAGTTGAGCTCAGTTTATTGTTGATTATTTTATGCTTTCAAAAGCATTGCAAAATTGCGATACAGTGTAAACACAGGAAGGTGCCGAAACGAATTGAAGTAGTCTTTGAAATCTAACACACACCTATGCCTGGACGATGTAAAGAATAGGAACACACGAATTGAAAAGTATTGGAGATTTTACATACACAGGATAAGCGATAAAATGAGTTGATATGTGAAATCTAGCTTCGGTAACTTCTTGCGGTAACTATAGCATTCATTCAGTAGAAGCTGCTTGTATTTCTACTGGTCTGCAGACGTACGATTGTCTGGTGGCAGTTGAGATATTGTTGCATGGTTGCGCTCCGGCATAGGCTACTTGATATGGCAATGCAACAAAAAGTCTGGAAGCCTGTGCATTAGATGGCATGTCATTTGTACTAGCCCTTCGAATGCTGTTCGCAACCTGTGCGCCGGTATGGAGTACAATACTGCGTGTAATTTTTTACAAGGGCATCGATTCCCGTGAATTCACAACGGATTTAGAACCACTGGCATAGTGGGCTAATCGAGATGTGGCCATGATGATTAACAAAGTTCAAACTCTCCGGCCTAAAGTCTTCGCTTGCTAAATGGGAATTTGTTGCTGTTCGCAGCATATATTGCTCACGTCTGTTTCGCATTTATCACAGTCCTTTAGCGAAGCAACAAGAAATGTGTGTCAACATTTCCTGTCATAAGGTTAAGCCTCGGGCAGTAACAGTTGGAATATATTAGCTTTTACTAATACGAATGAGTTGCACCGAAACTATAGGACGCTGCAATGAGGCATCGTCAATATTTCAAGCATAATCTCTCAACAATTATGGGATCGGGGATTGCAAGCTGTGTCGTTACAGAGCAGTGTTGTTGCACGACTTTCAATAAAATACACAAAAAGTACAACCAGTGAAATCGAAGCTGCATGCGCGAGTCTATAGGCGAGATCGATATGCCCTATCGTGGTCCGGTAATCTCAAAGCACAGACTAGAATTCATTCAGTAGAACCTGATGGAGAATCAAGGTAAAATGCTCCGCGACTGGTCGCACGCGCTTTAGATTCCGGGGTGAAATGGATAGCTAATAATAGGTATCTATTAGCAGTTGAATAATATCGCATTTACTTCAATGATCAAAAATGTCGGAGATTGCGCATGCCGCGATCAGAATAGGGGTGTGTAGTAGGTGTGTCACCCACATGTCGGTGGTAAATCTATTTATTATTCTCAAGGTGATAGCGGGAAGATAGGTGCATTCAGGTTCAGTTTATTAACAATTTTATCAGTTCGATACAGCACAAGATTGCGATACAATGAAAAGATAGGAAGGTGTCGAAACGATTTAGCAGTCTTTGAAATCAGACACCCACCTGGGCCTAGGCATATCGATCTCGCCTTCCGTCACATGCCACCTTTTTGTCGCTTGCCTTTTATATTATCTGCTATTACTTTTCATTCAGAGTGCATGGCACCTCTTTACATCGCCTGCATTTCACACTGAATGAAAAGTAACAGCAGATAATATAAAAAGCAAGCGACGAAATGAGGTGACATGTGACGGAAGGCGAGATCGATATGTTAGTTCGTGGTCCGGTAATCTTGAGGGCTGACTAGTATTCATTTAGTGGGAATTGCTTATATTTCGACTTGAATGTGGNCACTGGACAATGTGGCCATTNTCGACGACTGTCGTGTAGCCGGCGNAATATGCTGTTCTACACGTACGGTCCGGCGTTTTCTCGTATTCCGTTCGAGGAAGTTCAGCTGAGTTTATCAATTCAAAATACNACAAATGTGCGTTAAATACACAGCAGATATAGGAGTCTAAACGACTTCGGCCTGCAAGTAATGTACTGTAGCCTNTTTCATGTCCAGCGGGCGCCAGCTGGAAATTGTTTTATAAGCTCTGCGTGAACGACTGCAGTGGTGCGGTTGCGACCNAAGTTTTCACCCTTCGTTACCCATACTTNGAAAACCNGAAGTNTAATGTTCGCCAAACCCTANCGCAATTCATAGTGTTCTCGAGACAGCATGTTTCATTAGTCTGTATCGATGGNATCCTGCAATGACAACGTATTGTGCAAGCCTATTGTGCTGATCTGTTTGNATGGATTCTTCACATACATCAAGCCCTCTGAGCCGTACGTCACCCCGTTCTTAATGGGAGAAGATAANAACTTGACTGAAGAAGAGGTCGTCAATCAAATCTATCCGGTATGGTCGTATTCATACACTGCCTTTTTGGTCCCGATATTTTTGCTGACTGACTTTCTACGATACAAACCAATCATCATGCTACAAGGAGTCGGATANATCGGTTGTTGGGTTCTNNTGGTAANTGCCACTGGAGTTCCGTTGATGCAATTGATGCAGGTATTTTATGGCTTGGCTACTGCTGCGGAAATTGGCTACTACTCGTACATATACAGTATTGTGGATCATGACCAGTATCAGAAATCAACTTCGTACGTTCGCACTTCAACTCAACTCGGACTGTTTATCGGATCTGCGATGTCACAAATTCTTGTATCAGTGGCAAATTTGGATTATATTTATCTTAATTATATTTCACTTTTCAATGTGTCAATTGGATTCATACTATCCATATTTTTGCCATTTCCCAAGCGCAGCCTATATTTTTATCGTGACTCCGATAATAATGCGTCTTCAGCTGAGAGGGGGACTGATGATATCCGTCATTCATCAAAAAACAGCCGAGATTCACGAATATCTGATAATATTACTTCTATCAAAGCATCAGGTAAAGTCCCGGAAGAAGAGATTGTAGAACCACCACTTGCAGATAGCACGATGCCCTTAACATCAAAACCTTCATTGAAAAGCCGTTGGAAAATTGTGCTGATAAATTTATGGAAAGACTTGAAACTATGTTACTCAAACTTATCTTTATTACGTTGGTCTGTTTGGTGGGCGCTGTCCACTTGTGGATGGGTTCTGGTTGTGAATTACATTCAAAGCTTGTGGGAGGCTATCCGTCCTAGCCACGGCCAAGAAGAGGAAGCCTTTAATGGTGCGGTTGAGGCCACAGCGCAGATTCTAGGCGCAATGGCTGCATTTGCCGTAGGTTATTTGACATTGAATTGGTCTCGATGGGGAGAAATCTTCTTGGGGGTCGGGTCTCTAGCGGAAGCTGTTCTTTTGTTTTTCATGGCCACCACTAGTGAGATATGGGTTTGTTACATTGCTTACGTTGGGTTTATAACGCTTTATAATTTCGTCATTACAATAGCGCAGTTTCAAATTGCTGTCGGTATGTCCACGGAAAGATATGCATTAGTATTTGGCATGAACACTTTTTTAGCTGTGGTTCTGAATTCAATTTTGACGCTGATAATAGTGGACGACGCGGTGCTAGGTCTTGATGTAGCTGACCAGTTTATCATATACAGTGGATATTTTCTCATTGTAGCGATAATTTATTTAGGTCATGGTTGCTATGCTCTTTTCAAATCCCACAGAACAAGGTCAAGTATTGGTGAGGTGGACTATGTAGTATCCGAAGAAGATTCTTAATGGCTCGACGATTTCATTGATCTCGAGTTGGCTGTCCTGCAAATTTTATTGACTGAAAAATTCAGTGCTGCTTGAACATTTTTGAATGACTCACTTATGATCAGTGATCAGACTTCTATTTCGTGACTAAACTAGTTAATTTACTGGATTTCGCTTAAGCATTGTTTCTATGCATGTGGTATTTTCGGTTGTGGATATTTTGAAATAAGTCTGTCTCTATGTCAAACTCTCAATCCAGTTATCCATGCAAAAATTTGTTTCAAATTAGCTCCATTTTTACTTGACAACGCATCTTTTTCCTTTGACTCTTCAAATGACTCTCTTTGATCAGTGCACCACAATTTATCATTTACGCTCAAATTATGATCCATCAAGAAAAATTTAGATTGAGAATTCTAATTCAATGCATTTTGATAATTTTTCAGTCCTGTGTAATTGAAAGATACGAGTTCTTTCAAATAGAGACCGAGACATGCAAATTATAATATTTACCCAACGGTCGACAGTATCGATGCAGTTGATAACCAGAAGGAACATATTGAATGTTTGGACATGGAGTTCAATGATATTGTTTTCATGAAATCTTCCAAATGGCAATGAATTGGTATATGCCTATAGTATATGGTGTCATGTGACTTGCTCGGTACTAATTCGATGCATGTCATCTTATTTGTAAAAATTATACAATTATGTGCCTTGATGTATCTAATTACTCTTGTAGGTTTTGTACTTCCATCTTCCATGCTGTCTTCATTCGTTGAGTATAGTATTTGTGGCACCTGGAACCATTACAATTCTGTGCCAGTTATTGAGACGCATCTTGCTAATTTGGAGAGCTATTCAGTACCGTAATAAACGTCAGGCACGAATCATCTTGAAGCTTGCCATGTCAGTACCTTCTCTGCCTGTTTTGTTCACCTCAGATCAGCCTTGGTATTCGACCTACCACACGCTTATCACATTGATTGATAGTAGCCAATTACTTGATATTATTCCTATAGATCTCTTATACGCCAGTAAGTTTATCATCGAAATACAAAAGCTCTATATTTGTTGCTTCCTTTTTCTCTTCACTACTACTAAGAAACAGTACACTAGCCTCGAGCCTTGCTCAGCACAGTTATTACCTTTCCAATTAGATTTGGTCGACTTGTTATAAATTCTTACCTAGTTTATATAATCTCTTACAATGTTAACCTTGCTCAGAACAATGCCAGTGTAGGCCTAATATTGCATTTCAATGGAGATTGCTATCGTGACTTGGTCTAGCAAGAGCTTTGGACACTGCTAAGTCGTGGCGTACATTTTTTTATTTTGTGTTTCTATTTAATGTGTATTTATTCTTATTATGTATATTTATACATGTGGATATTTTTTTGAATGCAATTTCGACATTCGATCTTTATTTTCAACATGGTATTTAAAACTTCTGGGCTGTTCTTCTCACAGAATTTCTGCAGCATAGAAGCCGCATGATTTGATCTACTATTGCTTTCATATTACTACTCAATGAGATCTGGAAGATGTTATTGGACGGGAGGACCAACGAAATACAGTTTTATATGACCTCAAAGCGAAGGGGTACGCTGCAGCGATGAGGATCATTTCATATTTTGTTTCTGGTGTTGTACAGTATTTTGAAGATGGAATGCAATAGAGATTTGTTGAAGTTCTCAGTTAAACTCTTGAGCAGAAATTTAACAGCATTTTCAAGTGGCTGGTTAGAGCTGTGTTCATCAGGACATACACTGAGCAATGACTTGGTGTGTGAATATAGTGTGTGGGGTAGGCTACTTGTATGAATTGTCTGATTTCAAATTGGGGCGCTAATTATTTATCCCACTGTAGATCATGTGTAGCGACCCCGTTGCGGCGTATACCAGTAGCAATAACGGGTACGCGGGTGTGTTACTGGGCTCGGGACCTCGTCTCTTTGCAACTGCCGCCTGCTCAAATGACACTTACAATCACGGCACAACCGACAACGCCACAAGTCTATGCGGTTATAAGATTATATTAATACGACACAAGAAACTCATAATAACGATGCTCAGTGCTCACGGACACATATAACGGAACCCAGACGATCTATACAACTCATATACGATACACACGAGCACACAGGAAACTGTAACAAAACTCCAGACAAGCCTCACGCACACATACCCAATTTACCCATCAGCCTAAACCTAGCCCAGCAGAAGCCTTGTCATGTACAAGCGAGTACGAACTACCAACGGGGCAACATCACCCCCTAGGTGCTCGCGCAGCACCGTCAGTGACTAGGCCGTGCCCCAGCCAACTTTCCGCGCAGAGACTCCGACCGGTACATCCAACTCAAGCCCGCAAATACAAGACCAACTACCTAGTAGGCCTACTTCACGCCCCAACTGCCTACTTCACGCTACCAAACGCAGAGACATACTCACTCGCATCCATCCTAAGCCACGCTCTCAGCCAACTCCCTTTCCCTCCTCAACCAACTCCACACGCGGTCTCCAGCCACATCACGCGCAACAATATTCCAAACGGAAAATACCGAACATTCTGGAAACCTCGGGTTTCCACACATGTTACAATTTGACGAGAATCTTCATCCTAGGATGTTGACCACTTTCACTCTGTGCCAGGAGTCAAAGACTTGGTATGTGAATGCTGCGTGATGTACTTGTATATATTGTCTGATTTCAAATTGGGGCGCTGATTATTTATCCCAATATAGATCATGTTACAATTAGACGAGAATCTTCATCCTAGGATGTTGACCCCTTCCACTCTGTGCCAGGAGTCAAGACTTGGTATGTAAATAGTGTGTGGGGAACTTGTATATATTGTCTGATTTCAAATTGGGGTGCTGAATATTTATTCCACTATAGATCATATGTCACAATTTGACGAGAATCTTCATCCTAATATGTTGACCCCTTCCGCTCTGTTCCAGGAGTCATGACTTGATATGTGAGTAGTGCGTGTAGTACTTGTATATATTGTCGTATTTCCAGAGGCGGTCGAAGTAGTCAAGAAAGCTACTCAAGTAGAAGTAGAAGTAGCGACGAAAAAATCTACTCAAGTACGAATAGAAGTAATTCTTCCATAAGCAACCTAAAACTACTTGAAGTAGAAGTATAATTTATTGACTTTAAAAGTACTCAAGTCAGTAGTTGTGAAAACGATCCTAATTCGTTCACATGGATTGTAAAAAGGTGCAAATTGAGCTATGCGAAAGGTGACGAGCTTGATTCATATTGATGCATACCAGCAGGTATCCAATTTTCGATAGCATAAGCTTTCGTCCACATCATATGATGAAAATGATCGTATTATTATGGAAAAGCGATACTTATCCTCTGTTTTCTCGAACAGCACGTTTTAGAGAATAGCATGGTATAGCGCCATCCCCCATATCATAAGGTCCGTAGTTTAGTCGAGGAACAATACGGAGAAGTTGTATAGGATACGGTGTAAACACTTTGTGCGATTAGTAAACGTTAATAAAATATGATGGACCGTAAAAATGCCATATTGTGTATCTTTATTA